>JAUMHR010000055.1:2604031-2660135 GCA_032361145.1 Enteromius fasciolatus
CATCCAACCTGACAGAACTGGAGAGGATCTGCAAGGAGGAATGACAGAGGATCCCCAAATCCAGGTGTGAAAAACTTTCCCAAAAAGACTCACGGCTGTATTCGATCAAAAGAGTGCTTCTAAATACTGAGCAAGGGGTCTGAATACTTAGGATATTTCAGTTTTTAATAAATCTGCAAAAATGTCAACAATTCTTTGTTTTTCTGTCAATATGGGGTGCTGGGTGTACATTAATGAGGAAAAAAAATTACTTAAAAAATGAATATAACAAAGAGTGAAAAATTTAAGGGGGTCTGAATACTTTCCGTACCCACTGTGCATAATATAATGCTTGCATGTATTTATTTATATTATGCGTTCAGGTGTATACACACACACACACATGTATATATATATATATACATTTACATACTTAAGTAACTCTGTTGCTCATTCACTCCCTTTGCTTGTCTCTGCTTGACTCTGCTTCTCTGATGCTCGTCCTGTGTGGTTTTGCTTTGCAAGTAAATGTCAGTGTTTTGTTTTTGATTCAGCCACAGGTTCTGCAAAGTGCATGAGGTGTGAACTGAAAAAAAAGTTTGAGTCATTTGGCGTCAATCAGCAAACCGCAAGGTTCACAAACTTGCTGATATGGTCTATATTTTTAAATGCAGGGTTTTTTTTTAAAAGTTTGTCTGGCCAAGTCTGTTTTTTTATATCCTGTCCTATTTATCTGCTGTGGATTTCCTCTTTCTAACTGTTCTGAAACACTGGTGTTCTTGATTTAGTTCACCCAAACATTAACATTTGGGTTAAAAAAAAGTACATGGAAGTCAATTTAGCTGAAATGTTTCTGTGGACAGAAGTTAATTCACTTTAAATATAAAGATTTCAAAGGACGAATAAATTAATAAATAAAATAAACACAAAGTTGTCCGTATGACTAATTTATTTATAGTGGCAAACCTGTATCTCAGACACCAAGGTTAAGGGTTCATAAGCATTAACTTAACATGTACACTTCTGATAAGAAACATCTGCTAAATGCATGAATGTAAATAAATTAGCCCTCCCCTGCAGCTGTCTAGTGTCATCACCCTTCAGAATATTGCAACTGGTTAACTCATTTATGAGTGTATTTCATTTTCTTATTTTAAGGGGATTTTCACAAATAATTTTCTGCCTGCAGTACCTCACACATGACTTCACAAGTCGTATGATCTACTTTCATTAGGGTTTTCACTGTTTTCTCTGCTCCTATTTCGATGTGATGAGCTCACTATAAAAACAGGTTAGTGTTTAGACTCGTCATATTTTTACTGTGTTAAAAATATCAGCATATGGGATCGGGCCGACATGAGCGTGAGTAAACGATGACAGAAGTCTTATTTTTAGGTAACCTAATCCTTTAATCAGAGCATAACCAGCACATTAGATCACCCGTTTCTGGATGAACCTTGTTTGTTTGCTCCAGCCATTGGCCTCTCTTTTAACTTTAAACGCTGTCCCTAGTGTGACACGCATCCCACAGGCAGCTATCTGAATAAAATTGATTATTGCTTTCAGGCATCCCTAAGAGCTTTGCCCTCTGTTCCGGAATATTAACGCTCTGAATATGTATTGATGTCTGATCCGGTGTGGATGTGGATGTGTGCGCAGCGCTCTCTATTCACCGCCTGTCCTTGTGTGCGAGCGCGTATTTGGACATGAAGAGCCGCTTAGAGTCCTCCTAACAAATCAGCATTGTTCTGTCGTGGGCCCAGTCCTTGGCTCCAGGAGTGTAAACAGACAACTGTTGGGCGCTGCGCTTCCTGCCAAAACTTCTTATGTGAACATACGCTCCGAGTCCATTCCTCCAAACTCGGCCCTCCGCAGTCGGAAGCGTGCTGCTATTTCTAATTCTGTGCCATTGTCATGAGAACCGTTTTATTTTAAAGCAATTGTAATTAAATGAGTGCCAATTCTCATCGCATTGCTCGCCGCATCTCCTTCTTGCTCTCCTCCCCCTCGCTTCATTATTTCAGGGATGCGTCCATTTTTGTTCCACCTGCCAATAATGGTTTCCACCCACCGCCGCGCAGATTTCCCCCCAATTACTGCATGTCACCCTTTCACCCCTCGGCCCCCTCCCTCTCTCTCGGTCCATTCATTACTCTCAGCCTGCATCAGTCTCTCTCCCTCTCACTCCGTCTCTCTCTGGTCACTCTGTCCGTCTTCTTCCAGTCTTTGTGTGCTGGATTAATATTTTATGAGCTCCTTGATGACGGGTGTTCACTGCTGGGCAAACAGCCCCAGCTGAGCCCCCCCAGTCTCCCCGCATGCCTGCTCATCAGTAAACCCGCTGGGGAGCCCTTCTCTCTCAACTCTCTCCCCTTCACTGACTCGCTCGCTCTTTCTATCGCTTTCTTCTCCGGCTCTGACTAAATACAATGAGCCGTCATCATTTCTTTGCTGTGTCAAGGAGATTTTGCGCTTTTGTGTGAGGCAAGGTTATTATAGCTAACGAAAACTAAAACCAAACGTAAAATTAAACGGAGTGAAATATAATAAAACATAAATAGCATTAAACTTATTTTGAGCTGGTTGCCATAGCAACGCTTCTTACGGTTGTTTAGTTTAGCTTGCACTACAAAAAAAACTAAAGCTAATTAATAAAAACTATATAAATAATAATAAAAAATGACAGACACAACAAGGTTACTAACTTGCAAAGGTGACATTTCTTTAGTTTAACTAAAACGGTAATAATAATAATACTTAAAAACAGATGTTTAAAATATAAAAATAATATAAATGACAACTAAGTTAGTAAAACTTTAAAATTGTAATGAAAGCAAAAAACGTAAATGCATAAATAAATAAAAACATTAATTTAAAATAAAAAATGACAGACACGACAAAGTTACTAACATTTAAAAATGAAAAAAGTGCATAAATACGCAAACACACAATATATTTTGAAAATATTTACGTGAATTTACATGTGTATATACTGTATTTATATTAATATAAAAATGAATATATAAAAATATGTGTAAATATATTTAATATATAAATGTAACATATTTTTCTTAAATACTGTACATACATGCATGTGTGTGTATCTATATATATATATATACATATATATGCCAATACATTAATTAATTAATTAATTAAAAATATTAATAGTAACTATGTAATTCAGTGACACAAAATAACTCAATAGGGCAATTTTATTGTAATTTTATCAAATTTTTATAGCAATGAATAAAAACTAAACCTAGTTCATTCAGCGAATTACAGTAACATGTTGTAGACAGTCACAAGACAAAAAAGACCACGGTAGATATGGACAAAAAAGTTTGTAAATAGTGTTTGTGTGTGTGCGTGTGTGTATATATATATATATATATATATATATACACACACACACATCTAAACAGTATTGCTCTAAAGGTATGTAATGCAAAAAATACAACCCGGTTTCAAATCACAGCAGATTTAAGTTGATTTCTTGATGGAAAGAAGGTACTGAAGCAATTCATAGAAAGGGGCATGTGTGTATGTTGCACTTATGATTTTTCCCCTGGAATCTTTAAAATGCATCCCTTTTTTAATGCACTTGTAGGTTGACACCGTGGGAAATGTCACAGCCGGGTGACATTTGACAAATGAAGCCCAGCGGATGGCGAAGAATCTATTAAAGGCAGTGCGTTTGCAAGATCTGCATTCGTTTCAATTGGTATTGTGTGAACCGACAGTATCCGTGTCAAAACCCGGTGCAACAGAAACACACGGGTGTCAAACCCCATCTGCTCTCTCCAGCTGCGGTGCAGAGAGGCGTGTCTCTGCCTCCCCCCGCAACACCCCAAATCCACCCGACATGCGGCTTTAAATGCAGCGTGCTTCAGTTCATGCCCGAATGCCAGCATTAAATATTAAGGGGAGGTACTGCAGGCTTAAGTGATGATTTTAGGTGGATTAACAATTTTGGTTGGATTTAATTTTGATTCTCTATGACATGTTGCTTAAGCCAAAATGGTTGGTCAAAATTGGTTAGCACCCTATATATAAGAAACAGTTAATGTTGTTATGAAATATACTGATGTTCCATATACCGTCAGATGCACAGACCAAATATTGGTTCTTAAAAGATAATTCTTAAATGTTTTACAATAAATATTTTGAAAAACATTGTGACCGTTTCTGTCATCACTTTTGATAAATGCATATTTGTATCATTTACTTATCATAATTTGCATACTTCATACTAAATCCGAATAATAAAAAGGTTCTGTTTGCACTTTCTTAAAAAAAGTACAATTTTCATTAAAGGAACTGTTGATGATTTCATTTTAGCCATTTTGCTAACAAAAGCCCTCTTCCTCCCGCCCTCACATTGATTGACAGGCACAGAGTGCTTTTTGATTGATTACATTTTCTAACTGGCTAAATATCACCCATTATTATAATAATTTCACTGATATGTGTCAGATAATAAATTGTCATTATGTGTGATACTCCTAAAAAATCGATAAGAGAACCTTTAATGAAAAGGAAAATCCGTTATTAGCAATATCAAATAAAAACTGTGAAGGGAACAATCAGTGTTGATACAATTAATAATTATATATATTAAATAAAGTAATAAAATGCATTTATTGCTTCAGCATCAGCAAAAAGGCAGTCATGTCTGAAAACTGAAATGCTAATATAAAAGGAAAATGTTTTGTCTGTCTGTTCACCTGTAGTACCTCCCCCACGTAAGGGCAAGCCCCGCCCACTCTACAAACGCTTCATTGAAACTGTTTCATGACGTTCGGAAAGCCCCGCCCACTCCCCCCAGAGCCGCTCGCGCTGCTCGCTGGAGTCTGAGCCGCTTCACAACAATGTAGCACACGCATAATGGGATTTACCGGGTTCACTTTCAAACGCTCGTGTTGTTGTTTTTAAAAATTAACAAGACTTTCGCTTTGACTTCAAAGAGGATGAAACGCAGTGCCGCTGAATAAAGTGAGTAGCACAGTTCGCTGAGAAACTTTTGGGTGTTTTTGGATACAGAGCGCTGAATTAGTTCATCTGTAGATGCTTTGAAAATATATGTTTTGCCGTTTGCTGATTCATATAAGTGCATTTCAGGTAAAATGTCTTTGTGTTTGAGGAAAACGTTTAGGATTATGTTACATTAAGTTATTGTGAATGTCAGTGGGAAAGTACTTATGATCCTTGTGTTCATTAAATTAATGAATGTGATTCGGAACAATGTATTGTTTTCATTTCTACTGTCAGGAACATCATTTAGTATTTCATAACTTACCATCAGAGCACTGAACATAATGCATCTTTGTGTTGAGCTCGTTATTCAGTATGTTCTGTTTATATTTTATAACCTTTCAGAAGGTTGCCTGCAGTCTGGGACAGACCTCTGAGAGTATCCATTGATTTTCGCTCTTGCATTCTATTTCAAGCTTCACTTTGATACAAAAGGGAAAAAAGAAAAAGTGTCAGCTTAAAAATGTTTGCAAACTACCTTTCAATAGCAAAGTGAGAATTGCTATCTAAATTACAGTTGTTAATTTTTCTTTAATCCTTGTCATTCAGCTCTGTTTATAAAACTTTAACGGGACTGATTTAGTGTATGGCTGCAGATAAATAACATCACACGCTTCTGAAACAACATTATCAGACAGCTGCGTTGACATCCTATTCTCAAGACTCCAATTAATCCAAGGTGACTAGTCAAAGACCTCAAATGCCACGCTAACCTGTTGTGGAGTGGATCTAATATATTCAGGCTTAATTGGAAGATAACTAGATGTTTAATCACACATTTACTCAGTGGTTTTCCAGCCTCTGTATCAGCAGCTTGCGGTTATTGTACTATTCCTCCGGGAGGTGTGGCATGCCACTCTAGGAGTCACGTTCAGGATTGTGTCTTTTCAGTGAGCCGTACCAAGTTTCATGAAACCCGAACATCTCTTTTCACCCTCTCTTTTCTTTTTTCACGCGCTCCCCCCGTTGTTATGACTCCATTGTCTCCTTTCTAAACGCCTCCTCCCTTTTAGTCCCTGAGGAGTGGTGGGTTTTCACCTTGCGTTCAGCATATGGGGGGCGTAATTTGCTGCTCGTGTTGACATTCTTTTATTGTTTCGTGCAGCCGGTACCCACAAACAAGTTTTTCCTCCCCTTAGTCTCTAATTTGAAATTGCACTCCTGCGAATTTGCATTTTCCTCCCTTCTTCAAAGGTGGGCCCTTATCTGGTAAAATGTTTGGCTTGTAAACGCTTTAGGAAACCTTCATTCAAAGTCATTATTATGCTCCCTGAGCTGGGCAGACAAAACATACAGCTGTGTTTTTTTGTTGTTGTTGTTTTCAGCCTCTAAAACAGCTATTAAATAGGGTGTGTAATGTACGAAGTAGCCCGTGAATTTAGTGGCAGCTCCCTTCCTGTCGGTTTCACTGGAGTGAGCGTGTTTATCTGCCCCCATCAAATAATTAATGTTGCATTTTTATGCACGCAGATGCTTGTCAAGGTGGTGATGAAAGCAGTGTGGGCCGCTCACGAAGTGAGAGAGTCTGCCGGTGTGAAAATGAGAGCCGAGGGTGAAACCTAATAATCATCATCATACGGTTGATGGTTCCAGAACTGTTTTTAAAATTCACAGAGAGTAGACGCACTTCTCACACTCATCCAGCTTATGAATATAGATGTGCACCTTTCTAACCTGCCAGAACTGTTGAATTCAATCAGCGTAAAATTGAAATGGCACTTTTTAAAAAAAAAAAGGTTTACTGTGATTACCTGTAGGTTGCTTTCAAAAGAGCCACTCCGTGTCGTTTTCCTGCAGATTCACAGAGTTCGTCTGTGATAAAAGCATGCTTGAGCATCATTATATCTCCCATTGTGGCCATTACGGCTCATTACCATCAAAATAAGATGTCATCATATTTGTTTGTTCAGAGAGGTGATAATTACAGGGAGCCTTAGATGATTGGTTGCCTGACTCACTTAGTTCGACCGCAGCCGCAAAAATTCCTGCAGGACCTAAACGGCACCGCTAACCTCTTGCTCTCCTTGTCGAAACGCCCTGATGATATCAGATGTCTAGCAGCGTGCGTGAAATATGCGCAAAATATTCATGAGCTGAGTTGGAGAGTATAAAGTAGGAGGCTTTGCTGGAAACAGAGGACAGATTGCAACAGAGATATAAAGATAGTTGAGTTGGCACGGCGGGAGGGAGAAAAGATTGAGTAAATACGAAGCAGCGAGTCTTTTCTATAAAATATTAAGAGCTTGAGTAGCATACAACTGTCAGCGATGAAATATGCACGAGGTTACTTTACTAATCGGCGTATTTTATCACACTCCCGCTTTGTGTTCTTCAAACAGCCAGACGCGTTCACTGTTGTTTTTTTTGCCTTACTCTTCTTTTTTTCAATTTTCCCCACCTTCTTTCTCTCTCTAGTTCCATATTTCCCAAAGTATCACCCCCTCCTGCTTGGGCGTAGAGTATGGAAATGAGAACTTGCCCACCCTCCCTCTGCACAGAGGTGGTGATTAACCACTGCACACCCCAGGCACACACACAAACTCTCTCTCACGCTCTCTCTCTCACACACACACACACTTGGTGTGCTGACACTTTCATGCCTGGCATCAAAGAGACTTGTAAATCCCAGTCACTCTCACTCTCGGTGCGTATTCAAAGAGCCAACGCTGTAATAATCAGCGGCAGCTCCGCGATGTGCCCATCTCCACCAGACATGATGCGTGTTGTCGAGATGCTTTGTCTTTGTCTCGCGCCGAATTTCCAGGTTTATTTCCACCCTGACACCTGTGTTAGCATGGCACAGTCTCACCTGCTGCGACAACCCCACCAATCTGCGCTCGATCTGCTACGCAAATGTGATCTTACCTAACAAGAACTTAAGTCAAAAATGACTTTGCATGTGGTATTTAATGGGATATATAATAATTCTCTCACCATTTAATAACTCTCATGGCATTGTTTCATCTGTAAAACATGGAAGATGTTTAAAAAAGTGTCATTTTTGTTTCATGTAGTATGCGCAGACAAAAGGTATAAAAGCTTTCAATGGAGCGGTAACCTTAAATGGTGAATATTAGTCCCTTAAAGGAAAATATTGGTAACTAAAGTTTACGTATTAGTAGCTAAAAGCTAAACTTTTGAAAGAGTACTACCCCAGTGACAGCTTGTGCACATTTTTTCTGAGAGTGTACAGTGAAAGTCAATGGGCTCATTATATTGTTTCTTACAGTTAGTTTCCATTTAAGGTAGCATGAGCAGTAAGTCATACTTCTAAAGCATTTATTAATCCTAGTTACTTTTGATTTTTCAACATTCACTAATACAATATTCATATCCAAAAGTAATTAATGGACCTGAGCTGTCATGAACGGCTGTTGCTACATACTGTAGCAAATGCACAGTATGTTAGTTACACATTAACTAATAAGACCTTTTTGTGTTACCTTGTCTTCCTTTGTGCTAGGTGATATAAAATAAGTCATGTAGATTTAGTGTGGTGAGTAAATTTCATATTTTTGGACTATCCCATTAATTTACTACACGCTGTGCCTTGCATTGTCTTGTGAATTCAGACACTTTTCAGACGCTTAATGAATTCAGTTGCATTCAAATGACGAAAGACGTTTTGACGAGAGGCAGTGGTGCATGTCGCAAGATGCTTTGTGTCACATCAGATTTCCAGGTTAATTTTCACTCAAAATCTTGCTGCCCCCACCTGCTGTGACCACTCACCCGACCTACGCCCTCTTTGTGTGGCGCGTACAGGCACGAATGCGAAGCAAACATCTCATCTGAGAAGTTCACACCTCTAGAAAGTGATCCAATTAGGCAAAAATGTCATGACTTGCTTATTTTTATCGAGCTTTTGCTAGAAGGGCGTGATTAGCATTCATGAATTTACATGCATCTGCTTGTACATGCAGAATTTTGCATTAAAGCTCCATTAGATTGAAGGATGTAACCGAGTATTCGGTTTGGGGGGGTTGGGAAGTCATTTAAAAATCAATATTGATCAGTCGATGTTTCTGAATACTTTAGGGGATGTTTCCTTAATGTCGATGGTAGTTACGCCCACCAGAACCTACGATTTGTAGCCAGACTATATTGTTCCGTCAGTTCAGACAGTGCCTTAAATTAGGGGAGACGTTTTGTCAGATGTCAAGCCTGCCGAAGCGATTCCTTCCTCTGATAGAGCAAGCACACAGCATGGGTGGGGTTCGCATGTCTGTCTGTTAGCTCACCCCCATTTGAGTCTTGGCCTCTAAAGCTCGTCTCGTTTTTTTTTTAACACACACAGAGGCTTACTTTTTCTTTTTTTTTCTTTTTTCAATGTGCCAGTTGCATGCTTTGTGTGATGTCCTTCAATTTTTATGGGGTTTGCATGTGTGGAAAGTGTGTCTGTCTGGAAGAATCGTGTACAAGCTTTGTGTCTGATATTGTGTTTTTTGTGTTATGTGCTCGGCAAAGAAATTAGACACACATGCACGCTATAATTACTAGCGTGTCTGTTTCTGGAGGTAATGAGTGTTGAGTTAGCGTAGCAACCTAGTAAGTATGTGCTTTGTTTTAATATGCTGCTGTGCAGTAGAGGAAGTTTATAGAGATCGTGAATGTGCACACATATACACACAGGCACTAAAGAAATGGGCGGCACAAACGCTTCCAGCAAGGGTCAAAGGTCAGCCTGCAATCGAAATGGCTCTTCCTAAATTGATTGCACCTTTCAGGTTGACAAACTAGGCTACCTCCTATTTAAAAGATGTTTACATATTGCAAAAGTTGTTATTAAAGATACGCATTATTAAGTATAATAGCTATTTGTCTGGTTTTTCAATAGTTTGCTGCAAAACCAACCTCTGTTTATTTCCTCCCTTTGTCAAGTCCCAGTTCTTTGTGTGTGCGTGTGTAAGGAAGAGCTCGTCTCCAATATATATCCCGAGCTTTTTCCATTGCTCATCACAAAGGCAGTAGCTATTCCTCTTTCCTAGTGAATAGGGAGTGTGTTCTCACTCGCTCCCATGATGCCCCGAAACAGTTATTACCATTTAAGTCAGAAAAATGGAGATGAATGCTGATGCTGCAAAAGCTCGACCTAATTCAAGCTGTGAAATTGCCTGTTTTGACAGTATAAGAGACCTCCTGCATGCTCCATTTTAGCACACTTTTGTTCTGTGCCATTCTCACCCTGTCTGCCGCTGTTAGGTGGATCTGTGTAGGAATGGTTGCACCCTGAGTGGGATTCAATCGCAAGCTCTTAGTTTCGCTTCTGTTCGCCACTCGCAGTTAGATTTTCGGTGAGGATACGGTGATGGCGACACACCCTCACGCTATTAAAACACTCACGCCTCACTGATTTATTTATGTAAGACTGATACATGTACACATTGTCCTTCCTATACCAGTATACTTTTATTTATTTTTTTTTTACATCTCAATTTTAAACAAAGTGTGCAAATATAGTCAGAATTTGAAATTTAATGAGCATTTTATGTGTGACCATCCTCCTTAATCTTACTGCTTTTGTTACTGTACCCTTAAGACTGCTATATATAAATGACCTCTGTTATGATTTATAGGCGTTCCTGTAGGTCAAACAATGGAGCATGAGTGCTAGCAATGACAACAGCAGGAATTCAATTCCCAGGCAATGCATCAACTAATAAAAAGTATGCCTTGAATCATTTTGGAAGAAAACATCACCAGATTTGCTGGACTTTGTTCACATGGTCATTCAAAACCGAATAGGTGTTGATATTTATGTAGACTGACATCATAATCATAATGAGTTTAGTGTGTGCCAAACTACATTGGAGGTAAAAGTGCAGAAAGCTGGAAAGAACGAGAGTGTTAAAAGTGGGTGGTTGTCTATGTGGTGCAGTCTATGAAAATAAATCAGAAAAATAAATCAGAAATATGGAAAAAACACAAACATGACTTTTCGTAACTACTTTAGTTTGCCGAACATCCAAATGTGTCATAGCCTATATTGAACTTATATCTTTAATAAAAGATCAAGGGAAATGTTAATTTTCATGATATGACCACTTGAAAAATGTGCTCTAGAGTATTTTTTGCTGACTGCGTAATATGTCAGCTTATTATCAAAGTGTTTTTTTCCACTCTGAATGCAAGTCAGCATCATTTAGCTTTTCCAGATCCTGTTGTGCAAGACCTTGACGAAACAGGTCATGACTAAGGATAAGAAAAATCATCAGGCGGTCCGTAGGCTCTCTGAGCTCGTTCCTTTTGATCATGTTCATTAAACGTGGATAGCATGAGTCCTTAAGCTAGGTAGACAAGAGACACTGTACAAAGCGATGTTCGGCTTTCAGGCTTCATAAACAAGGTGGCACGTGAACCCTCCGATCCAAAGCCTAATTGAAAAAAGTGGCTAATCTCGGCAGCATGTCAAACTGTCCTTTTCCTACCCACCATCCCTTTGAAGGTGGAGACGAGGTAAAATGTTATGCATACTGATAGACTCTAGCTTCTCTGGAATCGCCCCCCCCCTCCTCCTCTCCTTTGCTCCTTCTCTTCATCTCTCATATACTAGGCCCTCAAGACTTCTTGGCTGCTGTGATATGAATTAAAGATGAATCTTTCTTTTCCCTCTATAACTTTCTTGCTCAGATACTCAGTGTCCTCTGATACTTTTTCTCCTTCAAAAATGGAATCGTGTTTGGCGTACTGGTAGAAATTAGTCAAGCCTCTATCTAGACTTGACTTGAAGGCAAGCATAACTATTACTATTGCTCATACTCGGGCTTAGGGATTTGAATGAACTCCTAACCCTAAATATTACACCTTGGCATGTAACTCCTTTCGCACTACTTGTGTTATGAAGGGCCTGGGTATTGTTCAAAATATTTCGATACGGATACCTTGAGTTCGAAACTGGTTCCTGAACGATACCTTTTTCAAAACCAATTTTATGAAATGAGTTTTAACAAAATAACAAAATTATCTTAAAACCATTTTTTTCAGCTTGTTGACATTCACACAGACTCAAAAAAATATATCCAACACAATAAATTAGTTTTAATAAAGTTTACACATCTGTTATGCTACCTTTACACTAGTGCATTATTATTTATTTTTACGATAGCCTTATAATTTTTCCCCTCTAAAGATTTTGTGTATTTCATTTTTTTAAGGCATAAAACATTTGTGTTTTAATTAATGAAGATTTAATTTTATTGTTGGAAAATAAAGGGGATTTTATATTACAGTTTAAAACAATAAATAAATACGGTTTTCATAAATTTTTTAGTAGCCTATTATGTACATTCTACTGAACAATAATAATATATTTCTGCTGCCATGTCCAAACCGAACTTTTATTTTGACGGCTTGCCATGAATACCTTTACAGTTCTGTGTGTACATGATATGACGGTAGATTTACTCTTGAAGTAACCCTCAGGCCTGTTCTGGAGATGTTATTCATGTAGCCTACTGTATTTATGTCCTCATTTAGTGAGACGCAAGACGTTAAAATCACCTCAAGTGTCACACGCAGGTCAGTATGCTAGTGAACAAAACCATGCATCTGCACCATACATTAACACGGAGACATGCAGAATTCATTGCGGTTAAACCTTTACAAATACTATTGAAAGCGGGAGTGTGCTTACTTGTGTGTGTAAAATTGGGTACCGAACGACAAGACGTTTTTCAATACTCGTTGTATTGAGGCAATTCGGTCGGTACCTACACAGTATCAAACTCGATACCCAGCCCTAGTGTTACGGATGTAAATGATGGCTCAATTTACTTCTAAAAAGAGAGCAAATGAATATGTGTAAACTATAGAGGAAATCATTGCAGAATTGAATCAGTGTACATTTTGGGGTCAGGCTGGTCTTTTATATAAATTTAGGTTAGTTTTTTGGGCACACTTGTTAAAAGTCTTAAGTTAGTCAGCTAAATTTTTCTTTAAAATTCACTTAGCTTGGCTAAAAATGTATATTAGTCTAAGTTGAATCCAAAAAATAAAACTCTTAATTACTCTTGACTGACTGTTAGTTGGTCAGACTAGCTCTTAACATGAAGGCTAAGTTTATGCAACTGGCCCCAGCTAAGACCAGTTCAAACCACAAAACTAGTATATATGGGTTTTTTTTTAGAAAGTTTTGGAGCAGATTTTTGTCATAGGCCACCTAGCAGCCATATAACATTAAGCTAAAAACTGTGAACACTTTTGCAATTGCATATTAACACCCTGGCATCCACCCAGAATATCCAAGTAAAAAAAATTGACCCTGTTGCAACAGAAACGCATCATGGTGTTGAGTTCTGTATTGTGTGCACCACACGTTTTCTGAAGAAAATGAAAATCCAGTCATTGCATCAGATGATTCTTTATTTTCTTTCGGTTTTGTTCTGAGGTTGATAACTGAATGTAACAGCTGACGCTCGTGACTTTCGAAATAGTTGATTAAAGCGGTGTCTGTTTTCTCAGTTTCATCAGTAAAACCAGAAAGGCAACAGCTACAGGCATCATGCATAATTTAGCACCTAACTTCTTCACATCTCTATTACTTTTTATCAGCGCTCTCATATTTTCACACACGCTTTCTCCCTCTCCCTCTCTTCCCTTCCATCTCTCTCTAACCTTAATAATTCCGAGGAACACTTCATGTGTTCTCATGTCATCTCACGGCAGTCAGGATCGGCCAGTAAACAGTGAGTCAGACACCCAGAGACTGACACAAGTGCCAGCAAAGGATTTTAATGATAACAGGAGCCTGCATCTGGCGCACTTTGGTATGTTTTATCAGCAGCCATTCTTGCGTACACCGCTCGTATGCTGACTTTTCTGAAGTAAACTCCAGTATTATTGCGTGTTTTTTGGTCTCAGACTCGTGTCTTTTATTGCACTGGACCAAAGCCTGGCAGTCTCACTCAAGCATCCTTCACTTCCTGTGTGAAGGTGGCAGGACTTTGAAGAACAAAAGAATGTGTTTGAAGCCTGTAGTCTTTATGCTGCATGGTGATGTGCAGCAGTAGGTATTCTCTGGTGTTTTTCTGTTAACTTAACATTTGTCTTCTCTCTCTCTCTCTCTCCCTCTCTCACTTACTCCCTTTCTCTCTCTGTATCTTTATCTTTCTCTCTCGATCACCCATCTGAATCACCTCCTCTTTCTGGTTTCCGCTAACTCTGACTATCTTGCTTTGCCTCCTGACTCACTTCCTTCCTTTTTCATGTGTTGCTCAACTTTCCATGCCCTTCTCCCTCATCCTTACTGTCTTTTCCCGAAACTCTTTACTCCCTCTCCTCTTGCACGTTGCCTCCACTTTTCTGACTTTGCTGACGAACTTTTTTCCCTGTTGTTGACGTTCTCACCCTGTCCCTCCATTCTGAATTCTCTTTCTTCATGCATGCTGCTTTTCATCCTACCCCCTCTCTCTTTTCCTCGCCTCTTGATCTCTGTCTCTTTCAGCAGGTGAGGGGGTGCCATGCCAGCTGCTGCTCCCCTGTTGCTGCTCCTCACCATCTTGTGGTGGCCTCTGGTACTGCCTCTGGCTTCCGGTCATCTTCAGAACACCCCTACATTCATCACCCTTAATGGCTCCCGCCTCAATCACCTCCTGCTCGACACCCATTCGGGCCACATCTACGTGGGGGCGGTAAATGTGCTCTATCACCTCTCCCCAGACTTGCAGCTGCTCTCTTGGGGCAAAACGGGGCCTAAACTGGACAGCCCAGACTGCTTACCCCCCATTGACCCCACCGATTGCACTCAAGCAGAAACCACAGACAACACCAACAAGCTTCTGCTGCTGGAAGAGAAAGAAAGGGAACCACTCAGCCTGATCGTGTGCGGGACTGTCTTGCAGGGCATCTGTGAGAAGCGAAGCTTGGAGAACGTCTCTCATGTTCTATACAAGACAGATAACCCTGTGGACACGCAGTATGTGGCAGCAAACGACCCTCGAGTGTCCACGGTTGGTGTGGTGGTGGAGCAGAAAGGTGTTCTGCTCATGCTTGTTGGGCGGGGCTACACCAGTAAAGGACCTGGTGGAATCCCACCAATCACGATGCGACGCTTAACCTCAGTCGCCCGGCACGCTGCACCAGCATTTTCTCATGAAGAACTTGGAAAGCTGGTTGTCGGTAGCTACTCCGAGTACAACAACCACTTCGTGAAGGCTTTCCCCCACAACAACTACGTCTATTTTGTGTTCTCTCGGCGGGATGTGTGGGGCAAGCGGGAATATCGGACGTATGTTTCGAGACTCTGTGCAGGAGACCCCAATTTCTACTCTTACGTGGAGGTGCCGCTTTCCTGCGGTGGAGGATACAATCTGGCACAGGCAGCTGTACTTGGCTATCACCGTGATCAACCCACGCTGTTTGTGGCTATGGCCATGGGGCAGGCGTCGACTCCCACGCCCACAGACCGGTCGGCTCTTTGTGTGTACAAGGTGGAGGAGCTGGATAAAGCTTTGCATGGCGCCCAGCTACTGTGTTATACACAGGAGGGCAAAGATGCCAACAACAAGGAGAAGGCGTATATAGAGTACGAAGTGTCCTCCAATTGTCTGAAGCTCCCTCAGGTAAGTTGTTGGCCTGTGTTTGTAGTCATACCTCAAAGAGGACTACAACCCACTGAAATTCATCATGTTGTTCTCAAAAGGCCTTTGATGTGCCAAATGATCAAAGCAAAAATTAAAATGCTCTTTTTTTTTTATTCAGGCTGTAGTTCCCTAAACCCCTTCCACCATTTGCAAACAGTTCCACTTTATACCTTACTCAAATAACCGTATAATTCTACCATTAGCCAATGAGACTACTTATCATTAGCCAGGAATCCACTTATATTGCCAGTGTCAGACAGTCGTACCCACCTACCTCAACATGGCTTCAAAAGACTTCCCTTTAGCAGACAAGAGGGAGTGGCTCTGTGAATGTAGCTAATGAGGGTTAAATCCACAGCTAAAGAGCGATAAGTAGAAGTATATAGCTAGAGGAAGCCACAAGATATCAGCCCATTAGCCGGTTCGTGTAAGACAGCATGGTGTGTTGTTTCTTGGCGACAGATGAGGGTCAGCTGGGGCTTTTTTGCGACAGGGGTGTTAGTCTGGGCGAATGGCAGCTGCCTCTGTGCTGACACAGATTAGCGTCCAGCTGCCTGCGCCAGCGCTAATCCGCATGGCATAGCAAATGCAGCGGTAACTCCCAGATTTCAGAGTGTGACAGGGCTGATTCTAAATCTTTTTACATCTTAGGTTTATGCAGCCAAAAGTTTATTTATCTGCAATAGCCATCAAAACAAGTAGTAGCAAATAGGTGTTGAGTATAGTGTGGTTTATGGTTTGTTGTAAGTGTGACAAATGAGTAGTGTAGAATTTCTAAGAGGGAAATCTAAAGAGGTTTTGTTTGAGGGTGATGGAAGGGGAGAGAAGGAGGTGCGGGGACTAAGGGAGATCGGGTAATGTTCTATTCATGTGTCTGTTGCAGTGTGGAAGGGGGATATTGTGTATTAGTTTGAGCCTGGGAATGAAAAGGAGTGGTGTCTGTGTGTGTGTAGCCTCTGGGAGGTGGTTAAATCCAGCTTAACGCCGCAGCTGGTTTGAGTTCTGCTGACCCACATCCTCTCTGGGCTCACCGCCCCGGTGACCGACACACACAGAAGCCCACTGACCTCAAAGACACAATGTCACCACTTTTGATGTGTACGTTTCACTTTATCTAATATATGACTGTATCTGTCCGAGCTTGTCATATAAGTTATAAAAAATCAGCAATTGAAGATATTACGCAAATCTGTTTTAGATCATGCGCATAATTATTTAATCACTTACTTTATACCTTTCCAAAGATGTGACTTGGTGTTAATGAAGCTTGTATTGGTTGTTTTTGCCCAAGCATTGAAATTTATGGGGACAAAAGATCAGAATGACTTAAATTTTGGTCTGATCTTCACACGCATTATTATCATATTTAGAAGACTCAGAATATAACACAGGACTCATATTGATTACTTTTAGCGTATTTTCATGCTCCATTTGAAGTTTGAATGCTCCACTCTCAGTTAAATGCATGAAAAAGCTACATTTCTCATGTGCACAATATCCTGGAAAGATATTAAAGAAGTAAATGGGGGTCAGTACTTATTTCATTTTGACTTCATGGTCATGTTGCATATTTAACAGTTGTAGCCATCTCAATAATTCATAGGACGTACTGCAGAATGGATGTCTATTATCTTGTTTCCAAAGCAGTAGGTGTGTATGATGTTTGTATGTTTGACCTCCTTTGACTTCAGTTGTGTGCCACTGTTCTGCTGTCCTGTGTGGCCACTCCCCTCGTTCTGGTAACTGAGGTATTGTGTCTGTCCATCCACTGACAGCTGCAATTTCAGAATAGCATTCGGTCAGGACACACAGACCCACGGATTGGCTCCAGTGAGAGTGCATCTAAAAATCACTCCCAGCCATGGATAGATGATGGGTTGGGTTTGACAGACACCATAATAAAAGCAGCTTAGCTTTTTTAGTATTGATTTTTTTATGCACACAGCAAGGACAGGATGTTTCTGGTACTATCCAAATGTTCATAGTTGACTTTGGAAACTTTGCGCTCATCCAGGTCCGATTTAATATTCTACTTGCATTTTGGATATTAATTGTTCATAATGTGTCGTCTCTCAGGGTTTTTGTCTCAGTATTGTAAGCGTGTGGGCACACAGCTGTCTGTCTGTGTGATTAGCTCGGAACTCATTATTTCCAAAACATTTAACATTCATTAATTCCTAAACTGTTTATATATCATTTGACTGGATTCCAAGTTCAGCCAAGTTGCATATATTAGAAACTTGAATGCCATTGCAGGTAAACCACCAGTCTGGAGACACCTACTTTTTATTTATTATTAAGGATTCATATCTTATTCCATATCAAGTCATTAAAACTATATATATATATATATATATATATATATATATATAAATCAGCTTGTGTTTGAGCATCTTGCTGTCTTTATTCCAGCTCTGAAGACTCCGGAAATTCTTTCAGCCAGCTTAATGAGGTGCATCCTTGGATGCTTTTTAAAATGATTCAGGGAGTAATGTGTGCTGGACATTTACTGGCAGCTTTTCTTTCAAACTTGTCTAATAAATGTGCAGTTTTATATTCTATTTCATGAATTCAAACGTAAGGATGTAAATCAGATGGTTCTGAAGATTCAATTGTCCAGACTTTTGACTTTTAATGTACTGCAAATCTCTCCCATTAATTTCCTCACTACTGTCAGTGCCACTAAAGGTGGCTAGAAATTGAGTCCTCTCTGCAGTAAATAAAGTTGTCAGCGGTGGCATATAATCAGTTTATGGGTTGGGAATCGTGAATGGGTTCTTATGCAGAACCGGAATGTATAAATGTTCCGGAACTGAGTGGTTTTCATGACATTCGCCTCCGTTTACAGTCTGCATTCTTCCACTAATGCAGACAGAGCACCGTACTAAAACCGTACTGACAGTGTTTTCATGCACCATTGCTGCACCACTATTGATTCCAAAGTGCCAAAATATCACATTTTAGCCAAGCTGTAAGGTAGCAGCTTGAATTTAATATGAAGAGAGAGAGGAAAACTGTTGAATTCCAGAGCGCTTCCATCCCTTATTACTTTCCATTTGCTATAATCATGAATAATGTTGTTGATGGATCGAGGTAATGTAATGTTTTCGGGGTTGTGCAGGACTCTCTGAATGAGTATCCATGTGGAGGTGAACACACACCCAGTCCTATCGCCAGCGCCATTGCTCTGGAGGCCACTCCCGCTTTCACCTGGACTCCTCCCATCACTGCTGTCACAACAGCAACTGAAGTTGGCCACACCATAGTACTACTAGGAGACAAAAATGGAAGGCTGCACAAGGTATGACTTATTGTTACCTATTATTGGCCATGCAAAACATGCTGTTTTTTTTCAATCTTGCATCATTCTTTAATGGCACTAAACCTGCAATTGTTGTGTTAGTAGCACAAATCCTTAACCATTAAAGACCCACCATCCATCACTGAAACATAATGGAAAAAATCAGCATGAACAACTGAGTTTTAAAGGCTGTTTACCATCATTAAAGACTCCTTTATTGAAAAGCAAACACATGGAGTAATAACAATCTGTCATTAAGCACTAACTCTCCAGTAATGAGCAAACCACCCTACAGCATGGTAATATTATGTTATTAAAATCGGTTGGTTCAGTCAGAGTTCAGATAGTGTGTTACATTATTTATCAGGACAAAGTTTTGGGGAGGTATTATAGTGAGTTTTTGCTGCCAAAATTGGATTGCAGTTTGTATCATTTGTTTGAGGCCTACAGTTCAAGGCCACTGGAATTGAGATGTATTTGAAGATCACCTTTCAAAGCAGAAAAACATAAGATGTCACAGTTAGTCTGAACTTGGATTTAAGCTGCTATTTAAGGCAAATGGACAAGAGCGTGCATGCATGTCATAAGCTCCTGTGATCTTAGAGGTGGAACAGTGTAGAATTAATTTTATGAGTCATGGAAGGTGAAAAAAAAGCATAATTAGTAACCTTATACTTGACAGGCTTGGATTTGATTTCAGTGAAAGTAATAGTTCACCCTTAATTGTTTTACTTTAGTCCTTCTGTGAAAAAGTACCAAATCTTGAAGAACCTTTAAGCAGATGTTTTTTTTTTTTGGCATGACTACAGACCTGTCAAGTGCAATAAAAGTGTTACTTATGACCAAAATGAGCTAAATTTAATTCATATTTTACAGAATATCTTTCCTTATGGCAAGTTCAGGTAGTAATAGCAATTGATGCAGATATATACAGTCCTACGTTTTAGTAAGTAAAAGCTATAGGCTTCAGAAGACTTGGAATATACCGCAGAAGGATGATTTGCGTTGTGATTTTTTTGGATGAGCTATTCCTTTAAGATCCTTCAGGCAGAAAAACCTTGTGCAACATTCATTCAGACTTGGGAAACACATTCAGTTTGCTCTATCCGGGTATATTTTTACAATTTTAGGGGCGAATATGTTTTGATCTGCCAATTTTGCCTACTTTCAATCTGGGAATGTGGGGTATTTACGGCTCGTGGCTGGCCCAGTCTGGCCCGGAGGTGGTGTGATTGTGTGTGTGCATACAGGAAGGAGTGTGTGTTTGTGTGCGAGCGGCTGCCTCATCAGCATGAGAGGACATGTTCTGAAAGCTTATTGCAAGCGCCTTGAGGAGAACCGATCCCAAGGGAGCTGGTCACATGCGGTGTGCGCTCTGGGTCGACTGATAGGGGTGGTGGGAGCCGCACTTGGAGTTTTTCATCCTTCAATCCCCTCCGGTGCTGTATGAAATATTAACGGCGAAACTCTGAAACAGCAGCTTGTTTACCGCCCAAAATCCTCCTCAGGCAGAACTTATCACAGACAGCCCCCGGTATCACTTCCCCTGCGTGCAAGATGCTGAAAAACCCACCGGCCTGCTGAGATTGCAACTCGCTGGAGCTTTGTGGCCAACTTGTGTGTCTTTTTTTGTATGAGAAAGCATTGATTAGCGCTGCTTGGTTTTGTTCTTGCTTTTGAATAAACTGCTAATTGTAAGTATTCAACTTGAGAACTTAATGTGCCCTCCACCGTTTGTGCTACAGACATGAGTGATGACTTAAATCATGTGCTTTGTTTTGGAAAGTTGTGCTTTATGTGCCTTTATTTTTATTGCAGGTGTTCTTGCATGCAAATGGTACCGGTACCAAATATGACACAGTGGAGGTGGATGCTGAGAGTCCCATTAACGCTGACATGCTATTGGACTCCACCAAACAGAACGTCTACGTATTAACTGAAAGAAAGGTACGAGAGACAAACAACTTCCTTTCAACTGCCAGCAACTGAAACAAGCGACATCTGTTACATGCGCACTCTCGAAGGAGAGATTACACGTTTACTTGACAAACATCATTTGAATGTCAGATTTTTTCTCGAGATGAAAGTCTGGTTTCGTTTTTTGCATTATCGAGTAATTGCCGGTGGATTCGTCTTGGCAGCCAATCAGAATCGGAGATTGTTTTCACACTGTTCGTGCATGCAAAAGTTGCGTCCTCTTTCGTTTTATCAGTTTGCAATGGGAGAACGGTGCTCAGGGCCTCTGATTTGTGTGTGTGTTTCAGGTTACAAAGCTCCATGTCGCTCAGTGTGGGAAGCATTTAGACTGCCACTCCTGTCTGTCTAATAGAGATCCCTACTGCGGCTGGTGTTCGCTGGAGGGCAGGTACTTGAGCTCACCTGACTGCTGTTACACATCACCGCCTGCTCTTTCAACACTCCCTTCCCATCAGGCCGCACCCCTCGCTTTACATAAACTAAACATCGCAATTTATCATATGGAGATCATTTACATAGATCACTATAGATAGCCATCATTTCTTTAACGACTTTTGCTTCCACAGAACAGCAGTTGCATTACCGGTTCAACTATTTTGGGTTGTTTATTAACACCGTTTTGTTAAGGGATTGTTCTATTGATTATTCTGTGGAGTCTATAATTTAGTATTACACTTCCATTCAAAGGTTTTTGGGTTGGTAAGAAATTAATACTTTATTCAGCAGGGTTGCATTAAATGGATTAAAAGTGACAGTAAATATTTATACTCATACTTCAAAATTAATTAAAGTTATGTTCTTTTAAAAATCCTGACAAAAATAAAATTAACTGCATCACAGTTAGTTGCACAGCTGTTTTCAGCATTGATAATAATAAGAAATATTTCTTAAGAAAAAATTTACATAAGAAAATGATTTCTGAAGGATCATTTAATCCTGAAGACTGGAGTAATGATGCTGAAAATTTAGCTTTGCATCACTGGAATAAATTAAATGTATGGTTGTTTTAAATTATAATGCATTTCACAATATTACTGTTTTTATTATATCTTTCATTTAATCAATGCAGCCTTCATGACAATGAGAGTCAAAAACATTAAAACATCTTACTGGCCACAAACCTTTGAACAATGGTGTATATCTGTCTTTTTAAAGAGTTACTTTGCCCTAAAGTGAAATTTTCATCTGTTCATCCCCATGTAGTTTTTTTTAGTCTCCAGGCTTCTGTTTTCCCTACGACAGAAGTGGATTGTAACTTACACGGCGATAAGCACCACAGTGCATCAAACAAGCGCAAAACAGCACCATACAAGTCATCTGTGCAACTTGTGTACTGTATTCCAAGTTATTTGATAGCACATGGAAACTTTTTATGAGGAACAGTAACCACAAGTAATTCACAAATAATCATCCTCTCTGCTATAGCTCTCATATCTCAAAAAATACTATCAATTCGGTCTATCCTCACATAAAGCTATCATATGGCTTTAGAAGACTTGGAATACAGTGCATGAGTCATATGAGCTTACTTTGATATTTAAAAAGTGCTTTTATGTTGTTTTTAGCGTATGTGGCAATCCACATGAGAAACAGAATCTCAGACATTATAACAAAATAATAGGGTCAGAACAGTATTGTTTTTGTGTTTTCTTTGAATGCTGCCTGCCGAGACATTGACCTACGATGCTTTTATAAAATATTTCAGAATCTCTGTGAGGCTACTATAGTTTTTATATGTTTTTTTGCTTTCATATCCTCTGTAACTTCCAGCAGACCCTTATCTCATTGTTTATTTGTGTATCAGATGCACAAGGAAGATGGACTGTGCAAGGCACGCTCAACCTCATCACTGGATCTGGAGCTACAGCCGTGAGCGGCAGTGTGTGTCCATAGAGAGTCTGTACCCCTCCATCCAGAGCAGAGAAGAACAGACAGAGGTATAAAAACCCTGATCCCAGATCACCTCCCACACTCTACTGTCACATTGCCGTCTGAGGTCTTCACTGCGGCCTATTTTAGCCTAGAGCCGCCCACATTGACAGGAAACTCCCTGAACGACATGTAACACAGCGCCTGACCGGGCATGATGTGACTAATCAGAAAGAAATCAAACCTATCTCTTCCATTTTTAGCTGAGTTCATATACTTAAAAAAGACTGCAAAAAGCAACATTTTGTTAGTTTCTGGGTTTCATGAAATCTTATTAAACCAACTTCTGTTTTAAATATCAGATATGTTCATATTGTGCATTTTTGCCTATGGTGTGGATAGATAAACTACTTCTTAAGGATAACTGTTGCATCCTGACTTCTGGAAAATGCATAAAGCCAGCCATTAAGATTAGTGTATCATTTTGATACAAAATACATTTTGTTTACATAATATATGCGACCCTGGACAACAAAACCAGTTGTAAGTGTCAATTTTCCTAAATTGAGATTTATACATGATCTGAAAGCTGAATAAATAAGCTTCCCATTTATTTATGATTAGTTAGGATATTACAATATTTGACAGAGGTACAGCTATATGAAAATCTGAAATCTGAGGGTACAGAAAAATCTAAATGCTTTCTAAAGGAGAAAATCACCTTTAAAGTTGTCCAAATCAAGATCTTAGCAATGCATATTACTAATCAAAAATTAAGTTTTCATATATTTATGGTAAGAAATTGACTAAATATATTCCTGGAACATGATCTTTACTTACTATCCTAAGGATTTTTGTCAAAAAAGAAAAATCAATAGTTTTGACCCATACAATGTATTATTTATGGTTATTGCTACACATATAACTTAAGACAGGTGTTGTGGTATATATACACATGCATATGTAAACAATATCTTGTATTTTAGAAGCGATTAATTATTTGTCAGCATTAATAAATAGCTAATAATGTTTAAGGTTGCACTGCAAACAAAAAGGCTCTTGGTTATGCCCCATCTCAAATTCTTGCTTCAATTGTTAATACATCAATACTCTGTGCTCAAGGTCTTCAGCTGCACAGTAACGTTCTTGTAAGGGGCCAGGAATTGTAGGTTTGCTACAGCCCTGACCGGTTAGCAGCAGATCTCAGCAAATGCAATACTTACAGGCGGTTTCATACAGCGCAAACCTTGGTCTTAACAAGCGAAGAACAAAATCCTTACCAGCATCCAAACAAAAGTATCGACAATATGTCTTATTAGTATTCGCAACGCCAACCGTGGCCTTGCACATTCTTAAAATGGCCATTAAATGTCTGATCTGTTGTTTTTTCTTCTCTGCTTTCAAGGTCTCTTTCACAGTTCTACAGTTGCCGGTCTTGTCAAAGGATGAGTCTCTATCTTGCGCTTTTGGGAGTTTGGCTGCTCAGCCTGCGGTTGTCATGGAGAACAGAATCACATGTCAATCACCGGCTCCAGAGCAGCTCCCCTCGAGTCCGCCAGGCAACGGTGAGCCACGCTGACACCATCGCACTGCCAAGACGGTTTTATCCCAGCAACCAACTGTTGAGCCGAGGGGAATGAAACCCAAACCATTTCCTTTCAAGAGAACATGCTTCTGTTACACTCGCAATACACTTTTTGCATTCTTGGTCATCTGAAACTGGCTATAGTGGTTTGTGTAACTACACAAGCACATGCGGCGATAACTAGTTTCTAGTTTGCATGCATGCTGTGAATGTGTGGATGTGCAGATATTTAAAGATACTCCTGTTGATTTTACTGACGTTGAATCTGGGTTACAGGGATTATTTTGACGTGGGGTATTAACTTATCTCCTGTGCAACTAGAAAATGTCAATCCGTTGGGAATATGTGCTAAAGCTTATACAGATCCTGACAATGAGTGGTGTATCTCTCTAGCGTATGCACAGTATTTACCATGCAGGGATGGTTAAATCCATGTTAAATATTAAATATGTACTCATATTTCAAAGGGGGGAAATCTAGGTCGAACAAAGGAAGTTTTGAATATTGTTGGTTATTTCATTTGCTGGTATTTGTGTTTCTTTGTAGATCATGTGTCTGTAAGAATGGCGCTGAAGTTTGGAGATGTGACCATCTCGCATTCAAACATCACTTTTTATGATTGTAAAGCAGTCGGACGGCTCAACGCTACCTCACCGTAAGCACATTTGCACACAAGTTGAACTATGGAAACATACTCCTTCACAATTGCTCACCTTTACAGAAACTAACATACCAAAACTAGGGCTGTCAAAAATAACGCGTTAACGGCGTTAATTATTTTTTGTCGTTAGTTACGTAAATTTTTTTAACGCATTTCACGCATGCGCAGTGTGACGAATTATTTGTCAGGAAAGTGGGGCAATTACTACCTCGGAGTAACTGCTCTTTGCATCAGTGACACGAGGGTACTGAAGTCTTCTACTCTGACTGTATACAAAACATTTTTCGGTTCACTGTTCACACTTGCACTTTGTACTGTTGTCCTTCATTCGTCTTAAGCCTCGACAATCTTCCGTTTTAACAACCTTATAGTCCGAGCTTCTCAAAAACAACACTGCGACTCACTCAAACACCGCGGTCTTCTTCATTTTTTTCTGCTGCATTTTTGACGCACGCGAAAAGCAGATCGCTCGCCAAAATAAAAGTCTCCCAAAAATAATCTTTTAAAAATTATACATATAGCTTACTGCAGTGCAAGTCGCGATTCAGCTGCTTCTGCTCTGCATACGCGCTGCGTATGGTTAGGATCCAGGTGTAGTTGCAAATAGTGATTATAGTGATTAATCATGATTAATCCACTGAAAATCCTGATTCATTTGATTAAAAATTTTAATCATTTGACAGCCCTAACCAAAACATTTCAAAATCATGGTCAGTTTGACATTATAACTTTTGCTTATTAAAATGTTGAGATGTTGGTGGTAATTTAATAAATATGTCCTGTTGAGTGAGAGGTTATAAACTACAGCAACATGTTTAGGTGAATCTCATACAGCCTGTAATAAAGACCTAAGCGTTTTGCTCAAGGCTAGAATTATTTATTAATTTATTCAAAATGCAATAAGTACTATCACCATACTTTCCTCAATTGATTAGTCACAGTATATTAAGACTTTTTCTTCTATTACAACTTTTAATATTTTGATATTTTACGAGCCATTATCTAATTTGCATATTTCGGAGCAGATATATGAACATTGGATTAAGCCAGGTTCAAAATTTGTTTAATTTTGTTGATGGTTTGTTATGTTTGGTTTATGTTTTATTATGGTCATAGATCTTTACAGAGGGAGTTTTGGATATCTGTCTCTTTATAACTCCATAAATTAGAAATGACTGTCAACAGCCAGAACAGAATTTACCATATTTTAGGAATAAAGTAGCATATAAATCAAGTGAGTGAAACTGTGAAGTTTGGCATATGGAAGTGTTACTGATGTAGACATTTCTGGCTCAATGCAGGAGGAAACAAAATGGCATTTAAAGATATGTATTAGAATTGCAATCTATAGACAGAAATACTGCAATAAATCTCAAATGTGTCCAGTACCTGAACAAATATTAATAAAGAAAATAAAGCACTGCGTTTGCCTGTAGTGTCTTGCCTTTAAGAAAATAATGATGGCTTTTTCTTGGCAATTAAGCAAATTAATGTAAAAAAAATAAATAATCGAATTCTCATTAAAATTAATGACATTTAAATTTAATAGTGCTTATACATCGTGATAGTATTTGTACTGCATTTAATTTCATGCTAATTAAAATAAAAGCATTTGTATTCAAGTCATTTGTTGTCCTTATTTTTTATGCACAATATAATTTTCTTTTTTTCTTTTGGGGTGAAATACTTTCATGACCTCCTTAATTCTAAATGAGTCTCAGCAAGAGGGTGGAAAATGAGCGAAAACCTCCAATATGACTGTTCGGTGCTACCGTGACTAAGATTATAAATGGACTAGAATTATAGGGCCCCCTGTATTGACTGTCTTCTAATAAGACACATTTTCATGTTCATCATATCATATGTGATCTGCTGCAGGTGCATGGCGTGTGTTAGCAGTATGTGGCCGTGTCATTGGTGTGTGAAGGATGAGCTCTGCACTCATGATAAGAGCTGCCCTCGTCAGAACGTCATCTTTAACAGCAGGGTAAGTGTTCGCCCCCTTATCTACCCCCAGGGCTTTACCCTTTCCTGACCACCACATGCAACCATTACAGACAGTCAACGAGGTCAAGACCTGTCATAATATGCATAGTGATCTTTTTCTTTCTCCAGGTCAAAACAAATTATTATTATTAATATACTAGGAGGTCATCAGTAATTCTTTCTTCTAAAGCGGGAATAAATCCAAAAGATTAGGCTACCATGGTATTCAGATTTTAACGGTACTTTAGAAGATTTTTTTAGTGCAGTAAAACTATCATAGTATGCACCAGATTTTTATATTTGCTATAGTAAAAATAACAATCTTATTTTGCCCTAATGTATGATATAATATGTAATACATGTTTGGATAAATAATATAGTACATAATACATGTGTGTGTGTGTGTATATATATATATATATATATACATGAAATGTATATATTACTCATCCAAAAAACAGAATTCCTGAATTTTTGTCATGATTAACTTACATGGCCATTCTTGAAAAACTGGAAGAAATCATTAATTTGTGTCTAAATTTGGTTCGTTCAATCCCACTGCACCTTCCACAGCTCATTTGCATTAAACTGAAAATTCTCTTGCTATCTGACCAACCCTTGCCCTCACTGAGATTCTCATTTTGTGTGTGCGTGTGAATAGGAGGAGTCATCACCCCGGGGGCCCGACTCTTGCCCCTGCGTCTGGGCCCTGCAGAGCTCCCCTCTGGTTCCTGTTGGCTTTGACACCGAGCTCTCTCTGCAGGGCAAAAACCTGGACATATTTGAGGTGATGCTCATCTGCCGCTTATCATTCCACCCCATCTATTGTGCCTGAGTCAATATGTTGGCCTTGACGTTTCATGGCTGTGCATTTTAAAAGGCCATTACTCCCCAGTGTTCAGGAGGGTCTCTCATGAACTCATTTATGATAATGCATCTGGAATGGGAAAGGGGGTTGGAGACGGCTTGTGATTAGCGTTTGATTGTGTGACATGCCGTGTGATATTTTAAACAGGATGAGGAAGATTATGCTTGCGTGCTGGTCATCGAAGGCCAGGAGCTGCGCTTGCCAGCCACCTTGGACCGCAGCAAAGAGACGGGGACGCATGTGTTCAAGTGCGCCGCTCATCAGGTGATATTAATAGCGTCCATTTATTCATTGCAGCATCGAGTTACGCCACAGCCGTTTCAGTTAATATAGACTTGTGCGTGTGATGTCTGCTCTGATAATAGCTGTAATTTATGACCCCAGTCAGAAAAACACAGCAATTCAAACATGGATTTGTTGATGGTGCCACACATAATTTGTCTGCATGCACCTGGCTGATTATACATTGATTTTGTGTGTGTGTTTAGTTTCGTTACTCAGGAAAGCAGTTTGAATATTTCGCTCCTGTATACCTGCAATGGGGGACGCAGCGTATAGACTCAGCACCACATCTCCGCTGTGAGTACCGTGATCATTTCTGCATGTTTCATTCAGTGGAAGTCCAGTGAGAAAATTAACTCTTGTTGTTATTTACTTACTAATTTTCTTGATTTAAATACATGTATACTATATCATTTTGAAAAAATAAATGGTTAATAGGTGGTTAATAAAAGGGATAATTTACATCCAACTGGTTTTTACAGAATAAACCACAGAGGATGATCAGGACTCCAACATCATTTAAAAAAATATATATTTCAAATGGAATTCTGTATGGTATATATATGTTTATATAATAGATAATCATAAATGACTAAATAGCAAGTTTAAATAAATTTTAAATAGCAACAAAGTTTAAATTTAGTTAACTTGTACAATTTCTTAAAATAAAAAATATAAACTTTATTGTTAGTCTGTAAATATTAATATTTTTATATTTAATACAATGTAGTTTTATGTGTTTGTATGTGTAAAAATATATACATAAAAAAATTATATATATATATATATATATATACATATGTGTGTGTGTGTGTGTGTGTGTGTGTCAAACAAAATAACATCCAAATTGTTATGCTATCCTTGTGTTTATATATTAAATATTTTTAGATTTTAATATTATTATTATTTTTTTTTATATGCTCTATGTGTGTGCATCTGTATATACGTGATAAATATACAAAATACACACATTATTTTAACAAAAACTTTTTTTGATGCAGTTAATTGTGTTAATCGTTTTAAATATTTGATTTTATATATATATTAAAAAAAAAACAGATCAGACAGATAAACTTCCACAATGTCTAACAACCGGTGAATCACCCAGAATAACATGTGAATCATTGAAGCAGCTAGTAACAGTTTTGTGTCTGTTGTTTGTGAGTTCATGACTGTGATCTGTGTCCGTGTAACAGTGCAGCTGTACGACTGCTCAGTGGGACAGTCCGACTGCAGCCAGTGTCGTGCGGTTGCGGCCAATTACGGATGTGTGTGGTGTGGCGGTGAAACCCCCGGCTGTGTTTATAACCAGTCCTGCACCAGTGGAACCATGGACACCTGTCCTCCTCCTCTAATTACTGAGGTACACATACGCACGCTCAAAAAGTAGATTGTTTGCGTTAACTGAGAAAATGTATCACCAATCATCAAACGTATTTTGTGATTTTTTTTTTTTTTTTTCTTTTCTTAAATATGAGTCCATGGAATAATTTGGCTTTAGTTTTTCTCTTGAGTATTTGTAGCAAACCATACAGCTAATTTTGTTATTTGCAATAATCATAAACCTGTCAGTGTATCAGCTGTCACAGAACATTAAAGTCATTGGTTTGATTAGTTGATTGAGTTGGTAAAGCATATACCTAAAAGCTTCTCCCGAATGTATAAATGTCTGTGTGAAGGCAAAAGCTGTCAGAATAGTCACTGATCTCTTCTAATATGTGCAGTTTTTAGGATCTAGGATCTAGTTTGTGTGTTTTTAATAGCAGTCTGTCTGTGTGTGTGTGTGTGTGTGTGTAGTTTCAAATGCACAGCCGTATTTTTGCATTGCTTTATTTTCTTAATTTACTTGCTTGCTTTAATTGTTATTCATAATCCATTTCCTTAATAATTTAATTAGTCAAATAATTGATAATTTAATCATTTGTCATTTTTAAAATCTCTATATATTGTATTTTATATACACTTTTATATATATATATATATATATATATATATAAAACAACATTTATTTTATATATATCTTTATATACACATACTTATATAACAACATTTATATAACTTTTATATTTTATATTACTTATTTTTTTACATTCTGTTGCAGTGCTTGTTGTTTAATGTTAAGATTTTTTTTTTCTTTGTAGAAATAATTTTTTTTATGGAATAATGTGAAGTAAAAACGCTTGTTGGATGAAGCATTAAAAGAAACCCAACAGAAATCATTAATTAAACCCTGTTTTTTTTTATCGTCATAATGTTTCCCGCTTTCTAGTCTTCCCTGCTTTGCTCTGTCAACATTATGGGCTGATATAAGACAGTTAATATAGTTTTGGTATCAGAAAAAATGCAGTGTTATCTTGTTTTGGGCAGGAGACTAAACCGATATTTTCTAGAGAGACTGGGTCTAATATCCCTGGCGTGGAGTTGCAAAACAAATCTAGACATAGTCTTTCTTTGATTTGATTCGCTCACATAGCTTTTGAAAGATTTATAAACTGTGAGGTTTAAACCATTGCTAATTAAACCTATTACTTTTACTGAAAAATGGTCATTTCACTTACTTTGCGAACTAACCATTAGTCACATACAACGCTTGACGGGTGCTAATTTTGTCTTCAAACATATATTTATAAAGGACACTCTGTGTGTTTTGTACATGTTGCAATTTGTGTTAAGTTCAGTGTACCAGATTGTATTACAAAACAGTCAATTAAACGTTGAGTCATTTCCTCATTTTTTTTTTTTATCTGTGGGCAGGTTGAGCCGCTGACTGGGCCACTGGAGGGCGGCATCCTGCTGACTATCCAGGGATCGAATCTGGGCCAGAGCTTCCAGGACATTGAGGCAGGCGTGACCGTGGCAGGAGTGACCTGCACCCCTCTGCCCGAGGCCTATCGTATTTCCACCAGGTACAGCTGCTCTGTTAAAAATGGACTGTTTCAGTGCACCAAATAAAGATCAGTTGGCAGATTTCATGTGTGCATACTGGTTTTGTTTTCAGTATTGTGTGTGAGCTCCAGGCCAGCGCAAATGTCACAGCCGGACCAGTCGTCATCACCGTCAGAGGTTTAGAGAAAGGAGAGTCTCCGCAGACGTTCTCATATCAGAATCCTCAGCTGAGCAGGATTGTGCCGGAAAAAGGGCCTTTAGCTGGGGGCACGATGTTAACGGTCCATGGGTCGCAGCTCCTGACGGGACAACGAACAAAACAAAGGAGCGACCAAATCAGTGGCCTGCAGGCCTTCTTGGGCTCAAAGCCCTGTCGCATGTAAGCGCCAATAGAGAGCTGCAGTGTTGACGTAATTTTATAGGCCAACCCAGAAGTTAGCATCACCAACAAAAACCCAAATGCATTTTTCCATTGGTTTTTGAATTCTTGTAGTAGTTAATGTTTCTTACATGTTTTGTAAATAATGGTCATCTTTACAAATGAAAACAAATTTTGCATTTTGAAGTCTCAGTACAAGCAGAAGAAGTAAAAAAGGCAATGGTTGTTTGACTTCAGTGTCACTACCATTAAGCTTCTTTCAGTTTTTCCTAAAGCGTAACATTTTTTTCTGATTATTTGAGTATTTTGCAAGAGTGCAATTATAAACACTAGAAGGCAGTGTAAGTGGACTGGTGAGTAGATGAGTTTACCTGTTCGGTGTAAGGTCTCCTAAAGTCCTCAACAACCTTTGTAATCAGAATTAGCTTCAAGTGCGCTCTAATTGATGTATTTTATGTTGTAGAGCTTGTTCACCACAGGCATTTACGTACTGTAAAAACCTACACCAAGATCCACTAGCTTTGTGACGATGGAACTGGAAGTGCAACCATGTTCATTGGTTTATAGATCTTGGCCTACAAATTACATCATCCCTGCAGAACTTTATATCATTTATTTGTTTATTGACAAAATATGTGAATGCATTTCAATGAAAAGTTGCTGCAAGTTCTCTTTTTCTTTTTTTTTATAAGCAATGAAGTGAGTGACACGCGGCTGATTTGTCGCACCAGTCACTCCAACCAAACTGGAAGGGTGCCAGTCAAAGTAGTGTTTGGAAAAGCAGAGAGGATTTTGGCTAGCGTTCTTTTCAGCTATATGGAAGACCCCGTGATTACTGATGCAACACCTACGGAGAGTTTCAATGGGTATGTGCGCTCAAGTCTTATAGCTCACATAGAAATGACAATTCTGTCATGGTTTACCCCACCATAATGTTGTTTCATAGCTTGTGTGCGTTTCTTTATTTGAGCAAAAAAGAAGATATTTTGAAGAAGGTCAGTAAACAATTGCTGCTAGCCATTGACTCATATAATATAAAAAAATACTATGTAAGTCAATGGCTATTTTCAACTTTTTGTTTACAACATCCTTCAAAACATCTTCATTTGTGTTCAACAGAAGAAACTCATACAGACATGAATTGTTATGGTTGTCTCGTCTATTTTACATCTACATCATGAGATTATCTTCCTCTAATATTCTCATTGAAATATAGGGGTGGGCGTCTTATATATGTCACCGGCCAAAACCTGAATGTCGTTCAGCAGCCGAAGATGTCAGTCTCATATGAGCCTAGAGAGAGGACCGTCAGAAGACGTCGATACACCCACGTTTCTGTCAGGAATTCCTTGGTTATGGTAAAAACTGATTTTTTTTTTTCGACCAGTTTTACATATCAAACACTGAATTGGTTTTCAAAATGAATGCAAACAGGACTTATACATTTGATTCATTCTCACAGGTTCAAATATTTATTCAGAGACTGTTTAATCATTTACTTGACATAATTTGAACTCTTTCGCGCTCCTGGCGCATGAAAGGAAATGTTCTCGATGGTGCAGTATTTGCATATGTTTCTTTCTGTCTGCAGATTCAGGAGTTGTGCACCAATGTGACTTCAGAGCGGATGATTTGCAAGAGCCCAGCGGTGGAGCCGAAATCCAGGATCGTGCGAGTGTGGTTCGAGATGGATAATGTTCACATCGACTTTCCCACCATTAAGAACAAGGCTTTCACGTACCACCCAAACCCAGACTTATTTCAGCTCAACAGTGAGTCGAGAGGAACTCCAATCCGATTCAAACCTGGAGGAGTCCTGGCAGTAGAGGTGCTTGCGTTTCTGTGTAATTCTGTCTATAATGCTCTTGCACTGCTGATACTATGTAGTTTTCACTCTTGTGCTACGAGCAAGTGTCCATTACTGTTATACTCACTACAATTGGGATTGCAAAAAAAAAAATACATCCTGTATAAGCAAAAATTATTTAATAAGAATGGTTCCTATGTTAATTAATCAGACATCTAATGAAGAGTTGAGTGACAGAGATGTACGATATGTTTATTTCAGTTAGGTGCCATGCAGTTTAATAATTAAAAAATTAATTTAAAAAAATGTAAAATTAAAGCAGGTTTTTTTTTTTCTCCCCAGTTAGTAATTTTTGTGCTTATTTCAGGAATAAACTTGTTTCAGTTAAGCTGCCAAGGAAGCAATTTTATATTTAGTTTTTCATCTATTATTTTATTATATTATTATATGCATGATATTTTATTTCATTTCAGTTAAGTAAATATTTAAATATTTTTAGTTGTAGTTCTGCTTGTGCACCAGAAGCAGTAGCTTGGTCGCTGTGACTGAGGATGTGTGTTTTGTGTCTGAAGGGTAAGGGACTGACACTGGCTATGAGCCGAGAGGAAGTCGTAGCCCGGTTAGGAGACAAAGAGTGTGACGTCAAGACTCTGGATAACACACACCTGTACTGTGAACCACCCGAGGAGCAGCCTTTAGCCCTGGATGACAGTGACTTACCCAGACTGAAGGTCAGTCTGAATCCAGCATGTTGTTGTTTTTTTGTTTGTTTTCAAGTTTTAAATATATCCATAAGTTATTTTTATTCTGATGCTATTGTCAAATACACTCTGGCTGAGTTTAACATGACAAGTTTTTAGCATCACACAGTTTTTTCAAGCGAATACTCCATGAAGTGACAAAATCGCAGCTAATCAGAATTGTTTTGATGTTTAATAGAGCAAAGACTTTGTTTTATAAAATGTTTTTCCACTGGGATTTTACAGAAATTCTTCAGAATTAGAGCCATATTGCCACACTAACTTAAAGTTTAATATACTAATAATAGCACTGTTAACTGTAGCTTTTAGCACACATTAGAATAAAAATACTATAATGACAATTATTTAAAATGCATTAGATAAATGCATTCAAATTATGTTTACTTTTAAAACTTTTTTTTTACCAAATTAACATTAATAATAAACAATAAATAAACATTATTTATTGCAATATTATTACATTTATTGTTTAGTTTTTTTTATTATTTAGGCAAAATAGTATAAATATTTAGTATAACATTTATTGGCCATAACATGAAGCATTTTTATAAAATAATTATATAATTTGAATATTGTGCATCCCTAACTCTTTCTATGATGCATTGCAAATAGCATGTGAAAATCACTTTTAAATAAATTAAAATCGCATTGGCTTATGCCACTTCAAAGGCATATATCCTCTCTAAACAGCCTCTGAACTCATAATAGGTCTATCTTGAGTGGTTTCGGCATTATTGTTAAAATAATTTTCTCTGCTGTGAAAATGAGGTTTTTACTACCGACTGTGGCCTGGAACCCATCTCTTTAAAAAGATGTAATTTATTGCTTCGTGCTGTGTTGTATCACACCTGCTTAGAACTGTGTGTGTCTTCATTTTGCAATCACATGCTAACATCTATGTGTGTGTGTGTCACTCAGGTGGTAATGGGAAGCCTGGCGTTTGACTTGGGTCTGGTGCAGTATGACAATGATTCACACTCCCAGGTGCCCCTGGCGGCTCAGATTGGCCTGGCAGCGGGGGCCGCGGTGGTTGTTCTCATCGTGCTGGTTATCATTCTCATGTACAGGTAGAGTGCATTCAAATAGCAGTTTCTTTGCCCTTCTGGGCTTGTCGTCATGACGATGAGCCATGAACTCACATCCAGCACTCAGATAGAATCCTAATGGTATCCATTTGTGGAAGGTAGCGCTCTAACCCTGTGTTTGCTCTCGCTCTGTGTTTGTAAAGGCGGAAGAGTAAACAAGCTCTGAGAGACTATAAAAAGGTGCTGGTGCAGCTGGAGACTCTGGAGATAAATGTTGGAGACCAGTGCAGGAAAGAGTTCACTGGTATGGCAACATTTTTTTCATCCATACTGTTTGTATGAACTAATAATATGCCATGGTAAACATTAGTTATAATGTCTGTCTATTTATATATAGATCAATGCCATGCAAAAATAAATTTTTGTTTGCATAATGTATGTGTGCGCACTGTGTGTATTTATGTATGTTTAAATACACACGCATATGTGTATATATTTTTAAATTATTCACATGTATTGACATGCATGTATGTATATTAATATTTTTAATATAAATTACATTATTTAAAAGTTTAATATATACAAGCATAAAATTTTTCTTATTTATATACAATAATATATGTGTGTTTATATTTATTCTAGTGATTATCATCGTTTTATTTACAGAGACCACCTCTGTATTTAATAAATAAATAGAAATAGAAGTGTTTTCCTATTTGATCATGTTCAGTGCTTTGATGCTATCAGCATTGTTAAAGGCGCTATAAATAAAAGTGTTTGATTGATTGATTGATTGATATATAGATTATATAAGTAAATATGTGTGCCTGTGTTATATATTCACGCACACACACTATTTATATATATATATGTTTTTTATTTATATATATATATATATATATGAACTAATAAAATGTTAAGTATTAGCTTAATTTAATTTAAATTTAATTTTAAATGTTTTACAAATTTTAATTTAACATTAAAAACTTTAAAATAAGCTAATACTTTTTTTAGTTTTTATTAATTTATATATATATATATATATATATATAAAACACACACAAACACACATTTATTTATTTATTTTTTGATGTAGTAACAGTTACTGTAGTAACTGATATTTGGGAAGGCAATATGCTTACCATGCTAATTGTTTGTTCTATATTGAACGTTATACTGCTAATAAAAGAAAATAACAGCGTGCAATAATAACATTGACAGACACTTTTCGATTAACAGTATTCATCACATGCACCATTAAACTGACTTCTTCCCGCCCTCCAGATCTGATGACGGAGATGATGGATTTGAGCAGTGATGTTGGTGGTCCTGGCATCCCCTTTCTGGATTACCGCACATACGCAGAGCGTGTTTTCTTCCCCGGCCAGAAGGGTGCGCCTCTGAGTCAGAATCTGGATTTGCCTGATTCTCGCAGGCAGACGGTGGAGCAGGGCCTGGGTCAGCTCAACAACCTGCTCAACAACAGACTCTTCCTTATACGGGTCAGTGAAGAGCCTTGTTTTCACTGTCAGCTCGGTGCTAGCTTCCTGTAGAGGAAAAGTGTAATTACAGTGTTTATGCCTCTGGCGTATTCAGCATGTCAGTGGCTGTTTTTGGAGCTGTTATTTCACCTCAAAGAGTAAACAAAAGATGAAAAAGAAAGCAAATGTAATATTCATTTTGCACTGAGGGCAGCTGGATGCCTGTTTAGTGGTAAGAGGGTTTTTTGTTATTATCTTTTTTTTGAGAAGTCTCAGTCGCTATCTTCTGCATTTAAACTGTCAGGCAGCAGCGCAGAAACTTCAGCGTCGAACTTCAGCATTTTAAATATTTATTCTTCGTCGCAGTCTGAGGCTTTGTAGATGTTTTGCACCTGCTGAGTTTTGAGAGCTCAAGGTGTTTGATTGAAATTGGTCAAACTAGTGTGCTCTTGTTCAGGCAACATCTAATGTTAACTCTCCTCTGGGTTTCTGTAGTTCATTCATACTCTGGAGGCACAGCAGAGTTTCTCGCAGAGGGACAGAGGTTACGTGGCATCTCTTCTCACGATGGCCCTTCATGATAAACTGGAATACTTCACGGATGTCATGAAGACACTGCTGGGGGATTTAGTGCAGCAATATGTGTCCAAAAACCCTAAACTCATGCTGCGCAGGTATTTAACTCTCATGTTTTGTTTATTTGGCATTAGTTTGTTACGAGGTAGACAAAGATGCACCACCACAACTCCTAATCTACTCGAACAATTAAATTAAATACACACAAAAATTTTATTAACACAAGGGAGCACCTTAATATCACAAATCATAAAGTGCCCACTAATTCACTAATTAAATTAAACTCGCCATCAACCAAGAAAAGATTTCCATCGAAAAGTATTTATTTGTACAAAAAAAGATAACTGAAAACTTCAGGAGGGGGAAAGGCCAAAATAACAAATAAAACTCACAGAACTGACTATTACATTGAAGCGCTTTCCTACAAAGAAAAGATAACAAAGAAACAACAAAGTCTTGCCTCCCTTCTAACTACAAAACAGGAGAAAACTGAATGCCTCCCTACACCGACCTCGTCTCCTCGTTTTACACAGGTGTTTTAACACAAGTCAAAACAGCGTGGTTTAAATGGTATCAGGCATACAACACGACTTGCAAACAAAACGTTTCAAACAACAAAAAAAAGTATAAAGCTGAAATAAATGCATTTCTAATGAGTGCATCATGTGTTTGTGTAAAAACAACAACAACAAGCTGTCTGATCTGTCCTGATCTGATTATGGTAAATCTAATCTGAAGTCATATTCAACACATGTCGTCATCTGTAGGACAGAGACTGTTGTGGAGAAGATGCTGACCAACTGGATGTCCATCTGTCTCTACTCTTTTCTTAAGGTATCAGAGCATGTGATGACTTCAATTCTATAAATTTAATGAATAGCGAATAATGAGAATAAATCATTGATTGTATTTCTAGTTTTAAATTATTTGTGTATATATATATTTTTTTGTTTTTGGTTATATTTATGTATTTTTTGTTTTTGATAAAAAAAAAAAATATTTTTTTAAATTAAAATATAGTAGTTCTGGAAAAACAATAATGTATTTTATTTTTATGTGATATATTTTAATAAATATAATAATTATTTATTTTCTTTAAAATAGTTTAATGAAATAATAATCTAAAAATGATTAAATCTTTTTTTTTTTTTTTATCTTTGATGTATTTTCACCAGGAGGTTGCAGGTGAGCCTCTCTACAAGTTGTACAGGGCTATTAAATACCAGGTAGATAAAGGACCAGTGGATGTAGTGACGGGCAAAGCCAAACGCACTCTTAACGACAGCCACCTGCTCAGAGAGGACATTGACTACTGCTCAGTGGTGCGTCTCTGTAATTCTTCCATCTTAATGCTATCAAAACACAACTCCTAAATGATTAAATCTAACAAGAGTTTATATTTCTCTCTCAGACTCTGACTGTGCTGGTCAAGAGCGGTGTCGAGGTCCAGCCCTGTCCGGTTAAAGTTCTGGACTCTGACACCATCACTCAGGTTAAAGATAAAATCCTGGACCAGATTTATAAAGGAGCACCATACTCCCAAAGACCAGCCGCCGACTCACTGGACCTCGGTACGGTTGGGCTTGATATATCTAGACTAGTCACAACTATGTTACACTTATTTTAAAGAAATTTTTTTGGTGTTATCATATTTTGTATATTTTTTTCCTTCAGAGTGGCGATCAGGCCAGGCAGGTCACCTGACTCTCTCTGATGATGATGTCACAGCAATCGTTCAGGGTCGCTGGAAGCGGATCAACACCTTACAGCACTACAAGGTACAGCTGGACATTTTACATCCCAGTTTATTCAGATTGATTGGTTAACTGATGGGTTGGTTAGTTGGTTTGTTAATACCGTAGATCGACTGGTTAGTTGGTTAACTGATTTTGGGTTGATTGTTTAGTTTTGTGAGGTGATTGATTTTTGTTTTGTTTGATTGGGTTTTTTTTTCCTCATGCAAGTTGATTTTGGAAAATTGATTTATTTTATAAATTTGCTGTTCGCTTTTGTTTATTTATTGTTTGATTTATTTGTGTGAGTTGATTAGTTGATTTTTATGAAACTATTGTGAGTCTGTTGATTGATTTTTATTGTTTGGTTTTGCGAGTTGACTTAGTCTCTCTCTTCTCTTCTCTTAGGTTCCTGATGGGGCCACTGTGGCTCTCATCCCTCGTTCCCAGAGTTCTCTTGGAGTAAATCAGTTCTATCAGACTGGAGAGAGTAAGTTTAATGCTTTTTGTTAAAACAAAAGTAAATGACCATGGCTTTGACACTCTATTCACGCCATTACTGACCACCAGAAAGCAGAAAATCATCCGTTTCTTCTTGATATCTGTTCTTGCTATAGAAACGCCCATGCTGGAGGGAGAGGAGGAAGAAGGTCTTCGTCTATGGCATCTGGTGAAGCCGAGCGAGGACCCAGAGATCCCCAAACACAGGAAGAGCAGCATGAGAGAGAGGGAGCGGGCAAAAGCCATCCCTGAGATCTACCTTACACGACTGCTTTCTATGAAGGTACGTGAGATGTCATCTTTAATACACCACACGCCGCATCACACAAATCCTTCTGCTGCTGACTGTCGGTGTGAATGAACGCTGCTCTGTTTACCAATGTGCATCTTCAGGGCACTCTGCAGAAGTTTGTAGATGATGTCTTTGTAGCCATACTGAGTACCAAACGGCCTCCACCCATCGCTGTCAGATTCTTCTTTGACTTCCTGGACGACATGGCAGAAAAACACGGGATTGATGACCCAGAGACTGTTCACATATGGAAAACAAACAGGTCAGTGCTGTTTCCTACATGATCTTAGTTCTGTAAAACCTTTTAATAAAGCGTTTTAATAAAGGTTTACAAGGTTATTAGGAAAATGTTTTTAGAAAAACTGACTTGCTGTTTTGAATTTCATATATATATATATATATATATACATATATTTGAGATTGAATTCATATTTATTTAAAATGTTTGTTTTTTAAATCCATACAATAAAAAATAAAAATTATATATATATATATATATATATATATATATATTATTTTATTTATTTATTTATTTATTTTTTATTGTATGGATTAAAAAAAAAAACATTTTAAATATGAATTAAATCTCAAATGTTTGATAAGGTGACATAAATTCATTGGTCATTAACATTTGAAATATAAAAAAGGCTGCCAGACCCTATAATCTCACGCTCCTTATGGACATTATTTCATAATTGATCATATCTGACCCGGATTTATTATTATTTTTAAAGGTGTGTGTATGTTTGTTGTATGTAGTTATGTATTTTTGTGTAAAATAAGTGATTTAAGAAGATTGTTGTATATGTTTGTGTGACTGAGATTGATGTAAATATTTGAGTAGTAACACATTTTTTCCACCAATCATTTGGTCAGACTGGTTCAGAAATTGGTCTGAAAGATTTGTTAGTGAATCGTTCTGAATTTGAATAGATTTTTAGAAATCCTTTCTCTGTAATTGCAAATGATTGGAAAGGTCATGGTAATTAATTTTTCTCTGCTCATTAAAGTGAATGTTGATTTAAATGCACTTTTGTCTTGCCTCCCCCTGCAGTTTGCCTTTGCGTTTCTGGGTCAACATCTTGAAGAATCCTCAGTTCGTCTTTGACGTGCAGGTGACGGATAGCGTGGATGCCGTCCTCTCCGTTATCGCACAGACCTTCATTGATTCCTGCACTACATCCGAGCACAAAGTGGGCCGGGTCAGTACAGCAATTAACCTCTTAACCTCTCTAGCTGTGACCTCATTATGGTGAGAGTCTGCATGTAGAGCGAGAAGATGAACAAGGGTAGGAGAGGGAGAAAAGGAAATAAGAAAAAGCTGAAAGATGCTGTAGCAGTAAAAGAGCTCATTGTGGTTTGTCTTGTCCTTCAGGATTCTCCAGTGAATAAGCTGTTGTATGCCCGAGAAATCCCACGATACAAGCAGCTGGTGGAGAGGTGAGAAAATCTGAACCTTATGTAACAGCGCAGCCTTTTGCAAACACATCTATTTGCAGTGAAATGGATAGCGGAAGTTCATGATATTCAGTGCTGTAAAGCTACTTTGTCTCCTGCAGGTACTACAGTGATATTCATAACGCCGTGTCTGGCTGTTACCAGGAAATGAATTCAACCCTCACAGAGCTGTCAGGGGTGAGACTGAATTTTATTCTACTCTAAATTAAATCACATTGAGATTCTGGGATTGACGGTCTCGTTTAAGGGTCAGCGACTTGACACTCATTCATTGTCTTATTAATTTATTCAAACATACATTTGCAATTTACATAATTTTCAGCGATTTGATTAGTCCCCTTTTGTGATGAGTGTTTTTAATTTTTTTTATATATTTTTTTTTACTTGTGTATTGATTTATAATTACGTATGTATTAATCGGTTTATAAAATGTGGTATGTAAATTTTTGAATTCAAATTATAAGATATTTAAAATATTTTTAATTAGTAGTACGACAATTAAAAAAAAATTAATTGTAAAATATTAAATATTTTTAAATGTGTACTACCTGATGTTTAAACGTCATGTGGCATGTTTTTAGATAATGTTTTTAATTGATCATTTTTAAATATTTAAAAATATTTTTAATTGTTAATTATTATTATCATTATTATAATTTCCCAATTATTTTAAAGATAATAATTGTAAAATATTATCTTATATTTATTTAAAAAAAAAAAATTAAAGTATTACAAATATTATGAACTGATAACTCGTGATTTTAGTACAAAAAACACCACGTCACCATGTGTTTTGTGACAATTAAAGTAGTCATTTATTTATTTTTTTGTAATAGAGAAAATATTTGAAAATATGCAGGTTTTGTATTTTTCTTAAGGTTTTTCTTCCTTTCTAAAAGTTTTTCCTTTTTTTGTCATGGACACTTAAACCCTCTATTTTAAGATTCTGATGACTCTCTGTTTTCAGAGCTTTGCATCCGAGATGAACAGTTTAGTGGCGTTGCATGAGCTGTACAAGTACATCAACAAATACTACGATCAGGTCAGTATGGGATTGATATAAGCAGCTTATGATGTTTGTGCTAGAAGAAATTAAATTACTCCTTTATATTGTGTTGTATGCAGATTATCATGTCTCTGGAAGAAGACGCTGCGGGTCAGAAGATGCAGCTGGCGTATCGCCTTCAGCAGGTCGCCGCCCTGGTGGAAAATAAAGTCACTGACCTTTAGGCTTTGACCTTTTACCTTGTCATCTAAGCTCATCAGTAATCACGTCTCATCTCATGTGATCGGCTGAAGAAATGCAACCACTACGCCAAACACTCCACAACCATTCACATAAACTACCTGCGTATTCTTAACAAAAGGGAACAGCAAATGAAGTAATGATCACTTTCTTCCGATAAAACCTTAATGGGAATTTTATTGGAGAAGGACTGCTTTTCAGAGGCTCTGAACAATTCACAGGAGTATTGACTACAGAAAGTGTGTGTGTGTGTGCATGGTTAATTGTGATGTGTTTGTCTGAAAGGCTCTGCTGTATATATGAAGTTTACCTACTTCAAACTCTGAAACAAGACTATTTTAATGACACTACTGAAGCAGCTCTCACATATTGTGACATGCTGAGACGCATTTTATACCATTTCTATTTCTGTTCAAGTGATCACATCCAATGTATGAACTGATTCAACGAAACTGTACAGTCAAATCCCACATTTACTTCTACTGGAGGATTTCGTTCCAGGTTTATAATTGTTCTGCTCCTCCACAATCAAAGCCCAAACTCTCAGACTGACCTTGGCCGTGTGGTGTTGACCTTTTATACTAACATTTCTACATTAGTATTGCAGATCAAAACAAGTATTAAGCTTTCACAGGGACTGTAGAGTACGTCGTCTATGCACACAAGTGCCATAACAAGTTATAAGAGCACAATATTCGTGTGCACGTTATTGCGTAGCTTTAGGTGTGCATGCAAAAAAAATAAAAATGATGTTGCAGGTTTTCCACTGTTGTTAGTATCTCAAATATCTGGAAGTCGTTAAATGTAATCATCTGAATTTGGTTTGGAGTACCATAACTTGACTACATCAAAGCTATAAAATATGGGTCTGGGCCACATTTCAATCCCTAAAAAAACAGATTAAGAAATAAGAAATTATATTTTGCACAATATACCTTCTTTTACCACTAATAGGTTTTTGCATTGCTTCTTAAATCTTATCAGGACTTTTCAAATTGCTATTCATATGTCATTTTTGAAATCCCAGACCTTTGTGAGCGTCCCCCACACTTACAGTAGATGGGATTGATTTCCTAACGCCTGCTTCGTGTTTAATAGCACAAGCGAGAACAATTCAAGATTCAATCTCAAGCATTTCGAGTCTCGAATGAAATAGCAACGCAGCTGGGTTGGCCAGTCTCTCGGGAGGTATTGACATAAAACTGGAACAATTTGGGTCGTTGGATTTAGAGTTGGCAAATGCAGAATAGTATCTTTATTCGCTTGGTCCCAATGATTAGAAAAGCAGCAGTCGGATTGAAGGTTGTGTACATCAGACACTGAATAGAAACTAACTTATTATATTGTAAATAATGCTTATTTATACATGACCGCCGATGTGCCTTCTTTGTTACTTTTTATAATGTCTACCGATTTAAGTAAACATGCTTGACATTACTTGCCAAATGGAGGAAAAGATGAATAGTGGCACAACTGTTGCCTGTTGTGAAGATCATACTGGGGTTTTAGTCTCAGGATTACAGCCGTCGATCTCAATGGATTCAGTAGAAATCCATGTTTAGCTCAATCATTTCTAGTTTGCCCTTTCGGCTCATTTCCAGGAGCGATCTGTATTCACCTTGTTATCGCAGGTGTAAATTAAATAGTATTTTTTGTGCATTTTGTAGCTTCTTAAAACGGTCATGATTTGTTTTTCCGCCTGTGTTTACGTTTTGGCTCACCCACCATGTCTAATTATAATTTTGATTATTTTGTAGTTTGATCATGAAGCTGACTCATATGCTTTAATACGATCCCTTTTGTGTATAGAACTGAAAATGATAAATTTCCTTGCTATCTGGACATCTCAAATGTATTTTTGAAGGCTTCCCTGTTCCTGCATTTATTTATGTGATTTTGAGCTACTACGCTTCATCATACTAATGTATGCACAGAGTTGTGTTTTAAAAATGGGGAACGTATTAGTTTGCTCATCCTGTGTATGTTTATTAGCCTGTTGTTGAATGTGTTTGGCCTCTTGGTGTATTTTTTGATTATTATAGGCTGATGCATGCTTGAGATTTGATTGGATTTTCTGATTGGGGTGCTTTATGAGAGGTTCACTCGATGGACTGCGTTATGAGTGCATGACTCTCATAAGAACACAGAGGGAAGCGTGCGTGTATGCATGAGAGTTTGTAAGTAATTGTAGCGCTTCGTACATGGCAGTGAGATTTTTTGTCCAATCTCCTGTTGTGTACAGTTTTCTCTGAGAGAATTCTGCGAAACCTTCTTTTTGTACAGTCTTGCGATTTCCTGTTTTGCCAGTTGTGTGGAATATGGCTTTGTAGGTTTGCAAATTCAGACCATTGTTTAGAGAATTGTTGGTGTATATGGAGCCCTTTCCCGGGCACCGAGTTTTACACAACTTTTATACAAGGGTAAAAAAATAATATATGGTAATTTTTTAATGAAGTTGGGGTGAAAAGAGAGCTTAAGCCCAATCTAAATACTTTACTCTTTTGTATTTGTATTGTGTATAGTTTGCTAACAATTGTGTATATGTGCCTGTACATATTGTGAAGAGGACTTGTTCTTTTGGTTTTTTTGATTTTGTTTTTCAACAGACCTACTCTCTCCATTCAGGAGAAATTGGGAGCCAAAATGTTGAAACGAGTGAAATGGAAATTTGTATCTGGAAAAAATAAAGCTATAATTTTAACAATGAAGATGTTGTGTTTACTGGTTTAGACTGTGTATTTGAAGACAGCTGAACAAAGGTGTCCAGGGCAGTATTCATCAGATGGATACGTCGTCTGATTGATTTTAACGGACAAGTGATTAAATTCTGAACCATTTTTATGAAAATTATATCACAGTTTTTATATTATTTATCAGTATTCAACCTGTGTCCTTTTTAAGATGAAAAAGCATGGTTCTAGTTAAACCAAGGCTACACTAACCATTGTTTAACCATTTAATAAAACTGTGAGAAAAACAATAAAACAATTTTAGTTATTTTTTCTTTATTGATATTGAATTTGTGTATGGGCTACTTTCTCTTTTGATGTAGTGTTTCAATTATTAACAAAGATTCTCAATATGTACACCAAAGTCCTGATCTGAATCAAATGATTCATGATCTGTGCTCCATATTCATTCAGTTCACAAATTGATTCACAAATCTGCTCTGAGTTGCATTCAATTGAAAACAGTGAATTAATTTGTGACACATTGATTAGAAGTTTTGAACAACTCTGTTATGACTATTAAGTGCATTAAACACTTTTTTTTTCATCATTACGAGCAATGTTGAAAGTCAAAAATGAATGACTTGGCTTAATTCACTATACAGTATTTTAAATAGATTAACTACTGCTGTTCAGTAGTGACAGTTCAACAGAAAATTAAATTATATTATAATTATATAATTATATTTATCAGTATTGTTATAAATATTTGATAAATTATTGTTTTATCTGACTGTATTAGTCTGTTTAGAGTGATGGTCACTGTAAAAGGAGCAAATGGAAGAAGCCGATGAACAGAAAACACCAAGAGGGTAAACTTTATCATTTAACTGAACTCTGCACGTTTTAAACACTTCAGCTGCCTTTACTGTATGTTCTTTACGGAAGAGACAGAAGAGGAATAAAGCCAATTATAAAAAATAAAACCATCTTAAAATTAAAGGGAAATTAATACAAATAAAAAGCATTACATTAAAATAAGATGTTAGTGTTGCTACAGGAAATCTGTTGTAAATATTATTTTGTGGATTGAGAAGTTTTCTAATTGTTGTTGCAGTGTTTCTCCTGTTTTCTGGGTCAGTGTTGTTAAGAATGGCAGCAATATTTCATCTGGCTTGTGATGAAATTAACCTGACACAAGTTTGTTTATTCTCAGCATTTTATTTCGACTCAGTTTTTCCCCCTCAAAATTTAACAAGTTTTTTTTTTTTGTAATGTAATTTTTTATTCTCAACATTTTACGTAGAGTTTTTTTCTTGAAATTTAATGACTTAATATTTTATTTGTTTGATATTGCTTTTAACAAATGACAGTGTCATGTTATCTGGCATGTATACTTTTTTGTTCTGGTCTTATTTTATTAGGATATTTTAATCTATTAAATAAAAGTGACATTGACACTGAAATTCAACGACTTGTCTTTTGCATTAACAAGTTATTCTAATAAATTGTATTTAGACTGCTTTTCTCAAAAAACAAAACAAAAAAAAAATCTCAAAATATATAAACTTTTTTTTTCTGAAAATCTAATGAGTTTATTCTCAACGTTTTATTTTGCAATTTGTTGTTAATGACGTTAATCTCGAGAATTAAAACAAAAATTAATTTCTTGGCCCTAATTCTCTTCTAGTTACTCTGCCCATAAATGTACTTCCTTGAAAGCACACAGTTTTCCAACATATTTCCTTTCTTCTCAGGTAATATCAATGGTATGACCTATTTCAGATGTGGCTTAAATTACAACAACAGTGGTTATATACACATTAGTCTATTTAATTACTTGATCAAAATTATTGCTAGAGACAATTTAGTTGTTTTATTTTATTTATTTATTTATTTTTGTCAGCCTGACCGCAGTTTACCCCATAAAATTAAATGAAAAAATCATACTGACATATTAGCAGAAATAATAAAACGATTTTATTATTGTGACCATTTCTGGCTTCAGATTAGAAAAAAATACACTACAATTTCCAATTATTACATTTTAAAAATATATTTTGCTCGACCTTTAGCATGCCTACTGTTCAGAAAACACGATGTCCTCGTGCAGCCCGTTTAAATCGCACGAGCTGCTGCTGTCAATACAGGCCGTCTGACTGCGCATGCGCAGAATCAACTGAAGCGAATGTGCGTGAGGTGACAGCTGTCCCGATGATATCGATGAACGGTGAGAGTGTTTTCATTAAATAACACTAAATATGTTAGTGTCTGCGGGTGTGTTATGTGTCTTGAGGATAAAAACAACAATGTCGGCTCGTCGGAGGGTTAAAATGACGCTTGTTTTGATGACTAACGTTAAGAGCCCGTGTTAGCGGCAAGGCTAAGCGTGAGCACGTTAGAGGATCTAATGTTTGGATTCACACTGATTGATTGAATAATTCGTTTGGTTGTTGATAAACGCATGATATTAATAGAGTCATATAAGCTGTTGACGATGTGATATCCTCGATTTATTGGTGGATTGCCCTCCATTAGTTGCTCATGTGTAGTGAATTGGGGGTGGGGGTGCCTATAAATGCATGTCTAATATGTATTATGCTATATGATACTCTCTCTGATGTATGGCAGTATCCAGCAGCGACAACAGCCTTCCCCAGAACAGCCACGGCAAAAAGCAGAAAAAGAAAAACAAGAAGCACCGCAAAGCAGCAGCAGCAGCAGTGGAGATCTCTAGTTTGGAGCTGGGGTGAGTGTGTCTAACTGGGCAGGATCCAGATCTGGGTTTCTGCTCTGTGAGATGCTGCTAAAAATATATAGGAGGGTGGCCATGGGAGTCACTTCTCCAGATAAGCATATTGACTCATGGGCCTCCCTTCCAGTCCATGCATGTGGGACCTATTTTAACACATCTCTGGAAAAATCGTAAAATCGTAAAAACATAAGGTACATATTGCACATATGTGCATCATAGATAGGATTGTGCTCAGATATTATACACAATTATGATTATTTCCACATTTATTTATTTGAAAAAACAATATTGAAGAAATGCAAGTGATTACATTAGCAGTACTGCGATACAAAAAAGTAGGCCAGAATAACATGAAGATGTGTAGAGCAGATGTGTATGTGCTTCCCCTACATAAATATCGCGTCCCTTTAGTATCTTATTCCTAGAAGACATTATATTTACACCATCAGCTTTCATTACTGTGTATGTCATGTAACACAGGCAGAAAATAAAATGCTTTTAATGTTGGATTTAAATGATCAGTAATTTTCATGAATATTGAATAATAATGTATTGATTTTATACTATTTTATTGATGGAGAAATATCAGATTGTTTATTCAAGCAATATTTTAAAATTCAATCAACCAGTTTTGTGTGTTGTTTTCAAATACATGTATTATTAGGTGTCAGGAAAATGTGTAGCATCCTCAAAGAATCCAGTTAATTAACTAAACATTAAAAAAAAGTAATAATAATAAAAAAAAAAAAATGAAAACATGAGAATTTTATTCTATATGTAAATATTGTATTATTTTTTTTACATTATATTATAATAAAATATAATAATTTTCCCACTTTTTTGTATGTGACTGATAATAAATGTGCTACATGTCTAAAAATGAACTAAAAAAAAACATTATTATTATTCATAATCACATATGTCTGAATGTCTTTGTGCATTACACATTGTAATCTTTATGTTAGCCATTCAATTGGCAGCCCTGCTCTATAGACATCAGCATCCAGAAAAACACATATTGGTTGCCCACTTTTACAAACCCCTTTTAGATGAACGTGTTTGCCTTTTAATAAAAGCTAGATAGAGACACAGAGGGGCTTTATATTAAGATGGTGCATTGATGTTTTGAATCGCCCAGATGGTTGAGGACTATGCTTTGAGTGAAATCATAAACCCTAGATATGAAAGTCACAGCTGGAGATTGCTTATGAAAAGTAGTAGCTGTTAATTTATTATTTATGGAGTTGTCATCAGCGAATCTTGATTAAAAATAGCAACATAGCTGCATTTGCTGTAGACCACACAAGTGGCGTTTTGTAGAAGACTGTTCTTTTGCGCACAGGATGCCATCCAGCAGATGTTGTATTTAAACATCTCTTTTTCTTTTATTTACTGCTTTACAGACCCCAGATCCCCTCCTCCGATGAACTGTGTCACATCCTCACCATCCACAGATCCGCCACCCCGCCAGAGTCGCCCCCGACGCCCCCGTTAAACCTCTCCCAGAGTCCTCCAGAGCTGCAGCCTCCGGCCCCCATCCCTCACTCCATTCCCATCACAGTGGTTCCCTCACCCAGCGTCTCATCTCCAGACACACCTTCCACTCCTGTAGCACCTTCACTGGGCCTACCTTCAGGTCTCTCCACGACTCCTCCCACTCCACAGACCCCGGCCAATCAGACTACCCCACCAGAAGCTCTGAGCCCTCCCCCTCCAGACTTTTCCCCGCCTCCAGCAGAATTACTCGGATCAGATGATGAGGAACAAGAGAATCCATCAGATTACTGTAAAGGTAGGATAATTATGATCATAAGGAATTGGTTTTAAGTTAATATTTGCTTTATTGCTGATTTTAATTTATCCTTAATATAAAGTTGTTCACGTTATACTAACATAGGGGTGGTATCACCAATACTTACTGTAGAAAAAGTGTAAGAATCTATAGTCTGCCTTGACCCAGATTTCACTCCACAATATATGATTGGTCACGCTCATCTACCAAAAAGGCTTAATTATTACAGAGAAGAGAAAAGTCAACAGTTATGTTGTTTGGTCACCAATTGTAGAATGGACACCGAGAACCATCTCAGACAAAGGGGTGTTAAAACATACAGACCACAGTTGTTACAACAGGAGCAACTTTATTTACATTAAGGGTAGTAAACTCTAACCCCCAGTTTCACTTAAGCTAGTCCCAGACTAAATTGCATGTTTGAGCTGTCTGAGATGAAAATATCTTGCTCTGACATATCTTAAAACATGTCAGTGTCATTGTTCTGTGTTAAGATGCACACCTGTAATATTTTCTTATAAGGCATTTTTGTAAAAGTTGCTTAAATATCTTAATTAAACTAATGTCTAGTCCTGGCTTAAGCTTAAGCTTAAGGAGTGTATAAAAAGTTTGAGCTTAGGATGTTCTGGGTTCATTCGACTCTGCTGAACCCTAGGTACTACGTGTGCTTTGTCAGATTAAACATAACAAAAAAATAAATCTGTTATCACTGCAAAACAGTGCGAGTATTACATTTATTTTTTTATTTCAGTTTTAGTTTTTATATTATTATTATTTCCAATTAGTGATTTTAGTGCAAGGCAGCATTTAAATTTCTTAATTTAGTTTTGTCTAACATTTTATATTAACAAAAATGCAATTAAAACTTTTAGTTTTCCCTGCAAAACAGCTTCACAATTTATCTAAATCACTTTTTAGAGCAGGATATTATTACACAACTTATATTACAAAACAAATAGTCTCTGAATTCTGATCTGATGACCTACATTTGGAGCTGCTGTAAATTAGCTGTTATATGCTTCATTAACGCAGCAATAGAGACTGATAATGACTGGTTGAGTGTACGTTATGTAACAATATTTTATTTTTTTCAGGGGGGTATTATCCAGTGAAGATTGGAGACCTGTTTAATGGCAGATATCATGTGGTCAGGAAACTGGGATGGGGTCACTTCTCCACTGTATGGCTGTGCTGGGATCTACAGTGAGTACTTTACATCCTGGGATGTACATGAATCCTAATCCCTGAGATTAAACTGCTGGAACTAGATGCACAATCTCTAAATATTGAGATGTAAGCCGATGTCAGATTATGGACAGTCAGCCAGATAGTCACGTATGGATTGGTCTGTATGAATTCAACCTGATATGACATTTTTTTCTGTAGGCGGAAACGGTTTGTGGCACTGAAAGTGGTTAAAAGTGCCCAGCACTACACTGAGACTGCACTGGACGAGATTAAACTACTGAGATGTGTAAGTGGCAGAGCAATTTTGGTTTAAAATTTGAAAACAAACATATGACAGAATTTTTCCTTAGGTTCGAGACAGCGACCCCACAGACCCCAAACGAGAGCGAGTAGTTCAGCTCATTGATGACTTTAAAATCTCTGGAGTCAATGGTGTTCGTATCCTTTATTGCTTGCATCACATGCTTTTTGCACCTCTGGTATGCGTCACATCTGTGGAGACAATATTGATTTGCATTTTAACATGTTCTTGTTCTTATTGTGCACAAATAGTGATTGAAAAAAGCCTTTTTTTATAATATATAATCAGGATGTGACAATTCTCCACCTCTACTTTAAGTTGAAATTGTTATTCAAATATGAATTCCCATTGTAATTATGAAAAGCCTAAAATAAATGTAATTAATAAAACGTTTATATATTTGTTTACATTTTAATTACGCAAATATATCAATATCTTTACACAGTATATATTTAAATTTTAATACCACCGATTGAGTATCTATAATAAAAGAACTGCACCACCTATTCTCTTGTAGACATGTAGAACATGCTGGCATCATATTTCAGTAGCTGTCCTCTTGTGGTTTATTAATCACAGACTCTGTCCTTGACTTCTTGACCTCTCAGATGTGTGTATGGTACTAGAGGTGCTCGGTCACCAGCTGTTAAAATGGATCATCAAATCCAATTACATGGGTTTGCCTATGGTCTGCGTGAAGAGCATTCTTCGACAGGTGGGTCAGTTTTACAGCCATATTGACAGTAATAATGCTCAGTCAAATCACAACATCAATTTCTCAGACCAAGGTATAGACATCGTCTTATTTCTCTCCTCCAGGTTCTCGAAGGGTTGGATTACTTGCACACGAAATGCAAGATCATCCACACAGACATAAAGCCGGAGAATATCCTGCTGGATGTGAATGAGGTGTATGTGAGACGACTGGCTGCAGAGGCCACATTATGGCAGAAGGCCGGAGCTCCGCCCCCTTCTGGCTCCTCCGGTACAGTTCTTTATTTTTAAGTGTGTGATTCACATCAGGCTCACCTGAAACTTACCTTAGTATCACATGAGACTTACATAACACTTCCTTCAGACTCATGTATGACTCATTTAATGCTTGCATAATAAATGCATTCAATTTTAAAAAGACTGTATATAAAAAAACATACATTATATCTTTATATAAAATGATGAACAGCATACAATGACATAAACCAGGGATACTCAAAGTCTGGTCTGCTGCACATGTGGTCCGCCACTGCAATCCAGAGTTCTTTCGAAAGTCAGTTGCATGTCTGTGCAGACAAATCTCTATCACTCCCACTATAATCAAACTGTCTGAGCGCTTTTAATGGGAGCTTTCTAGTTTTATCTCACTACTGCTCACTTAGTCTTGATCATTTTAATGCAGATCATTTTGTTGCTTGCAGTTAGACGTTGTGAAACATACATTTAGATTACAATTGTTTTAATTATTTGCTGCTTTAAGTTTTTTTTTTTCTTTTAAAGTGTAACTGGACTATCTGGTGTTTCATTACAAGCATTGTACTTGACTTTACACATGATCTATAGTGAATTTGTTTGTTTGTTCTTTAAATTTGAATTAAAATAAAAATAGAATTCATAAATGAGCTGCAACTATTTAAGTCAGCATTAAAGGAGAGTTCACTCTGTCTGTATTAGTTAATTTTATTCCATTTCATCACAAGTGCAGTATATTTATGCATAAATAATAGATTTTTGTATTCAATGACATTGGACATTATGTATTAAAGGGATAGTTCACCCAAAAATGAAAAATTACCCCATTATTTTCTCACCTTTAAGCCATCCTAGGTGTTCAGTTTGATTCAATGATCTATGTTAAGCTGCAGCTAAAAGTACTACCGTGCTAAAAGTACTAAAAGTGGTGTGTTCCTTTTTAAGTATCGAAAGTTTACACATTATGGGTTTTTCATTTTAAATCATAATTTTTGCCATTTGATTATTACTGATGCGATCATAGACACTGGCAGCTTTAATAGACTTTATTCACACTGATGCACAGATCTATTTCACATGTCAGATGTTATGACCTTTTCTGAAAAATAACTGACTGTTTACATAATTTTTGTATTATAAACATGCAAGCTTCAGAACAAACAAACACAAAGCGGAAGTTAGGGCTGGGTGATTTAATCGTCGATTTAGTCATGTGCATTTAGTCAGTAAAGCTCTTTGATTAGCGGTAAATCTCCATTAGCTGTTTTAAAAATAAGCGGCAGTTGATACACAGAGCCGTAGATCACTGGCGAGCTACACAATATCCCGACGAAATGTGCATGAATAAATTGACGATTAAATCGCCCAGCCCTAGTGCAAGTAAAAGTCTGTCAGTACTTGAGCTTTGTGCCTCTCATTCTGTCGTTTGTAATGCAGTATGTATTAAAGCATATCTTAAGTAAAAGACATAAATAAGCAATGTACACACATCTCACAGTTCATATTCTGTGCAATGAAGCCCACCACATTTGTCTCTAGTGCACACAAATGCCATGTGCGGAAAAAAGCCAAACTCAGATTTTGAAATAGAGAGTGCTTTTTAATACTCACCTAACAAGCGTGTATGAAAATGACTATAGGCTATAATCAATTACGGTCGATTACTGCAACGATGCAAAATCATGCCGGTCCGAATCGCGGTGTGTTAATGCAACTATTAATTTCAAGCTTAGAAGAGCAAGAACATTTTTAATCTAACTCTCTGATTGTGTTTGTCTGAAAAAAAGAAAGCTACATATGACTAGGATGTCATGAGAGTGAGTAAATCATGGGGTAATTTTCATTTTTGGGAGAATTCTCCCTTTAGTGACAGTTTGGATTAAAAGTTTGAGGCTGGTTTAGTGAAGGTTTGGTTTTTGCTTCAGTCAATATTTCCACCAAATGAATATCAAGGATTGCCTGGCTATTTAGTCACATGGTTTTTGATTTGAGTATCCCTGCAGTACATTATAACAGCCCTATCTGCTATTTAGCAGTGATTTTGACCTAATATTTAATGATCCGCTGTGCTTTGCTTTTTCAGGTTTAAAACAAACAACAACTGAATTTCATCTTTGATTATTAACGATTTGATACAGCTTTACAATAGCAGTTATGGTCAGTATTTTTCAAACAGATTTGCCTTTGTGTGGATTTTAGCTGAAGCACAGGTGTTTTCTCCTCAATAATTGAGTCCAGGTCATAGGGGTTACTTTTCAAGTGCTATTTTCATTAGGTTTCAAAGGTAAGGAAGCAAATAAGAAAGTCATTTGGGTGTGCTTTTAACTTTGAATCAACTACAAATGCCATTAAATTGATCTGCATGCTGGTTGTCATTTCTCCTCTGCTTCTGTGGTGAATATGCCAATCATTTCTCATTTCTTCTCTCGTCTGTTTGGTTTCTAACTGGTGTCCTATCTTTTCTTTCTCTGTTTTCTTTTTATTTTAAATTATTATAATTATTATCATTGTGGTTTTCTGTCCCTTCCCTCTTTCCTCTTCTGTTCTGATGGCAGTTAGCACGGCCCCAAGGGAAAAACAGGTACGTTCAGAGTTGTGCCTGCTGAAATACAAGAGAGGATGTAGTTTGTCCTGGTGAAAATGACACATGACTGTTTTAATCTGCCTGCTGTACCCTAACCCACCCTTGCCTACTGTATGTAGATATATACGGGCATGAACCTCTGGGAAAGGGGCGAATTTCCATGGGCGGAGTCAGAACCAGTGATCTGGGAAAAGACAATGCGACCTATGCTCAAAATATGCAGCGTTTTGGCTGATAAGTGAACATATGCCGATTTTTATGAAAGTGTAAACGCACATGGGATATGTTTAAATGCTCTGTGCATGGAGAGAACATCTTATTCGGTTTGCCCGTCAGTGCATTTGGTTTTGACGCTCTTTGCTGTCCCACAGATGTTGATTTTACACCGTTAACTGTTCACTAAAAATATTAGACCTTTCTGAAGGTTTTCGCATGCTGGAGAGTTAAACCAGCTAGCTATCTTTCTTCATCTGATCATTCTGCAATTCGATTGAGTTTTCTCTTTTATTCTTTAAAATAAAAGTTAAAAGTGACTATTTTCGAAATGAGAAAAGAGCAGTGCGGTAAGCTGTTCTCAGACAGGAGCATTATCTTTTCTCACGTCATGACAGCCAGACAGAGATCCGCTGCGTTCCCGCTGCCTGTATTCTGCTTTTCTTATTTCAGCCACCACCTCTGCATGGTTGAGAGTGATTTCACGAATTACTGTCACATTTTCCTCTCTTCTGAATACAAATGAGATGAATGGCGAAAAGCAAGGCTGTCTCCACCACTGAGATGAGAGAAGAAATGTTGAAAAGAATAAGATATCTCAAAATTATTAGCTTGGGACGATATTCTTGGAAGGTACTGCATTTTGAAGACCAATACAGATATTAAAGTGCCTGATGACAAACTGGCTTTTAATTATTAATTAGTTTTTATTTCTTTTTGTATCATATGTATAAATATTTAAATAGCAATAATAATACCATAATACTCAGTGCTGTAATACAATAAATACTAAAATCAGAAATAAAATCACTAGTGCATCTTTATCTTTGGTTTGCTCTATTTTAAATATTAAGCTACTGATTTCATTCTTGATGAATGGCTGTTATATAGAAGTTTAAGAAAAAGTATTTTTTTTTATTTTTTTTGCTGCACGTCTCATCTCAATTTATTATTATTATTTAAAAAAATAATTATATATATTTTTATTTATTTATGATTACAACAAAATATATTGATAATGATTGAAAAACATTATTATTATTATTATTATTATTATAACTTTTTATCATGTTAGACTACAGAATTCTTGAATAAATGGCTGCTGCCAAAAACGAGTAATTATCCAAATTATCTCCAGTGTTTTTACCGCACAACTCCACTCAACGTGTTTTAGGTCGGCTAAACTGCTTTTCACCATCTTTATTATGGCATATTTTAATTGAGTTAATCCTAGTCATCGTGATTCCTTCTGTGCATCTCCACCTTTTTAATCTTTTCATCTGTTAGTGTTCTGGGCTGCGTTCTCCGATAACGTTGTCTCTTAGCGCGCTACGAAGACTCTAAAGTTATACCTTAACTACAGTTATAC
>JAUMHR010000055.1:2672046-2693128 GCA_032361145.1 Enteromius fasciolatus
ATATATATATATATACACACACACACACACATTATATATATTACAGACTTAAATGCTTGAAAGCAGTTTTGTTGACATGATTTGATTTAAATTAATTAGAATTTTTTTTTTTTTTTTGATTTGCTGCTTACATTTTTTTTTATGTATTTAAATAAGTGATCGTTCAGAAAAACAGCATTTATAGAAATGGAAATAGAAATTAAATACTGTCACTTTTGATCAATTAAATGTATCCTTGCCGAATAAAAGTTAGAAGATTCTAGAAGAGTTATATCCACCTTATTTAACTTGGAAGTAAGCCGGTAAACTAATGAGAAGTATAACAACGTGTAGTAAACAGTGAAACTGTTTGCACTACAAACCAGTGTGTTCATAATTAGGATAATACATTTAAATAACATGGTAAGACACACCAATTTGCAATATCAAGCAGCAAAACAAGATGTTTTGTACAGCTAAAAATAGCTGAACTCATATGACACTGGAAGTAGTTGTGAGAAAAATCGCAATACTAATGCTGTTTTGTTTAAGACAAAAAGTAAATATTCTTTTGTATGATTTCAGATTTATGCGTAACAAAAAACACGATCAACTTATAGCACTCCTCTGGACAGTTCTTGGCCAGACTGAGATAAATTCACAATTTGGACTGTTTGAGAGTAATGCCAGTTGACGTGCTGCCATATACAGAGAGGTCAGAAACACACGGCACACTGATGGATGAAACTCAAAACTATCATCATGAATCATCATTCATCTGACATTTGCGTTCTGTGGTTTTACCTGATTCTGACAGGGAATTCGTCCTCATTCCGGGCTCCTTCTCCAGCTGAACTTCTTGAAGTGCAAATATTGACGTAGCTGGCAGGGACAAATTGAACAGTTATGTTAACACGCTGAACTAAAACTAGGGCTGATATATAACGTTAAGGGTCAGAAAATCTGAGCAAGCTCATTTCAGCACATACTAACTTGATTCAGTGCAAAGACAGCTCATAGCGGTTCGGTGGAATTAAATGTCTTTCAAAGTAAAGCGTGCGTGTATGTGTGAGACTTCTGTCTGGCACTTTAATAATTCTATCTGTCAGTGTGAGGTGCGTGTGTGCACATGAATCTGTTATCTGGCACCATCATAAATCTTCTCAGTGGAAGGAGATGTGAGTGTGTGTATGCGAACTCACTGTCTGGCAGTGTGAGAGTTCTCTCTCCCAGGCAGTGGAAGTATGGGTGTCTCATGGCTTCCTCTGCTGCTATTCGTTTCTTCCCCTCAAACTGAGAGAAAGTTCAGTGTTAGGCAAGCACACATGCAAAACACTCACTAAACCACAACTACAAAACACAGTTTCATACATTATCAATCAAAAGGTTAGGGTATGCAATTAAGTATTTCTTTTTTTTTGGCACAGATATGCAATAAATGGATTAAAAGTGAAAGAAGTTTACAAGACATTGTTACAAAAGATTGCCAGTCTGTTCATTTGAACTTCATATTCATCAAAGATTCTTTACAAAATTATTTCTACAAAAATATTAAGCAGCACAACTGTTTTCAGCATTAATATCTAAAATAAATATTTCAAATCAGCAGATTACAATGATTTTTAAAGGATCATCAGTAAATGATATTTTGTTAAAATTATGTTAAAATGGAAAGCAGTTATTTTAATAAAAATATTTCAGAATATTAGCATTTCTACTGTATTTTGATCAAATATTGTTCTTTAAAAAAATCATTCCACAAGCCAAAAAGTTCAAACTATAGTATATAAGGCAAGTTAACAAAAGTTACCAAAACACTTCAAAAATAAAATAAATATAATTCAACATAAAATGACAATAGTAGCCTAACAATGTTAATAGCTGTTTGGTTGCTGAATAACAAAATTGGCTAAAAAACTGTTTTAAAATAACTTTTGTTAAGCAAAAGCAGATAAATTAACCAGAACAGCCATACATTAAAAGTGTAATTTTTTCAATGCAATTATTAAAATACTTTCTCTTATCATCATTGAATGACGATATCATACTGGAAGCGGGAAGTGGGAACATCATCTTTAACATTTCTATTTAAACTTAAACTGACTTAAGCTGAATAATGTCACAGTTGCTTTCTGTAGAGATGTTTAAATGAACTAACTCGAGTAAATAATGCCACTATTGTCTTCTTTACAGGCTATTTTAGAGCAGAATTTGTCTCATATTTAAAGTTTATAACATTGCTTCTTTTATTTTTACCTGTGAAGCTGCTTTGGAACAGTCTGCATTATATATATATATATATATATACACACACACACAATATATAAAGTTAACATAATTACCTGCAGCAGCTTCGACAGAAGTTCAACTCCATCATTGTCCAATCTGCAAGAAAAAAAATAATGCAACTTCAGTAATTGACCTCCAATAGAGTGCCGTTTTTGATCGATGACTGTTTCAGGCATCAGGCCCAGAGGACAGCTGTCGCTACCGTGGAGTGTGATTGTGGAGACAGTCGGCGCGGTACCGGGGGTAGTTATAGGAGATGAATTCCTCGTTAGAGGTTATTCCGGGCCAGGTCTCCTCTGTGGGCGTACCTATGAAAAGGCGCAGGAGGGTTTATAAATATCGCAGTGACACACACAGAGACAAACTGTCAGATCTAGAGCCAGAAAGAGCAGAGTGAGGAGAGGAGGAGGGAGTGGGTGAGAGAACGGTACCGAGCAGTTTGAAGATAAAGTGCAGCTCCTCCTCCACCGTGGAGCCAGGGAACAAGGGTCGACCTGTAGACATCTCGTAGAAAATACAGCCAACACCCCTGCAACGAGAGTCATTAAAACTCAATTCAAGTTCACCCCCACAGAAGCTATGACCCAAGAAGAGTGCTCTGATTTTACCACAGTAGAAACAAGAGTACATTTATTAGCTCACTATTCGAATCGACAACACCATGGTACAAGAAATTATTTTACAGAGAAGTAAGCTTGCAGTCTGAACTGAATTAACAAGGTAGAAGCGGTTGGTACACAGAAACATCTATTAATACTTTTATTATGCCCTTGTCATTTTTAGCTTTAAGTCGTTTCAGTTGTAGTTTTAGTCATTCAGCTTTAACTTATTTAATGGTTAGTTCATTGCTTTTTTATTTTGATGTAAAATTAATTCTGCTATTGCTGCCATGTACATCATTTGTAGGATGTGCCTTTGCTTTGGCCATTGCATCAAGTCTTCAGAGGCTGTGTCAAGTTAAAAGAAGTTCAAAACTGTGCCCTTGGCATCTGCTACACTACATCTAGCTGTTTTTCAATGCAAGAACGCATGCTGTAACATGGTGTACATAGAAGCAATAGCAAAAGTTAAAAAAAAAAAAAAAACAAACCTGAACTTTCAATAAAAAAACCCATAAAAATAAATAAATAAATAAAAACACCAATTAGATTTTTTTCTGTTTTTATCTAAAAAAAAACAAATGCTAAATATATAAGCTGAAGTTTTTCATCTGATATTTATAATGTGTTTTATCTAAACATTATTTCAATTAATTGAAAAACTTCAATTAAAAAATCAATTAAAAAATCAATTAAATTCACTTAAATTGTTACCTTGGCCATTAATTGAAATAAACTCTTAGTAGAGGTATTTAAACAAACTATAAAATTAAAGCTAAATACAAATATTAAATAATAATAATAATAATAATAATAAAATAACAAAAGCACTTAAAGTTACTAAAAATATATTAATATATACTATAATAGTATGTAAAATTACTCAAATAACACTGATACCACAAATAAACCAAGTGAGACAAATCATTAGGTGGATTCTCACCACATGTCAATCTGAGTGGAATAGTCGGTGCTGCCCAATAGGATGTCAGGGGGCCGGTACCAAAGCGTCACCACCTCATTGGAGTAGGTTTTGGTGGGAATCGATTTTGCTCGTGCCAGACCTGTAGATCAAACAAAAAAACAAATTATTCAAAAAGGGTTCGACCGAAAGCTTAGTAGAGCTTTACAAGATATTACACATTCACTTAAGCCCTACCAGACGTTTAGAACACTATGGTGCAGTTTCCCGAACAGGGTTTGAGACTAGTCCTATATTAAAATAAATGTTACGAGCTGTCTAAACTGGAAAAGGCTTGCACAGAGATATCTTAAAATACATTATTGCCATTGTTTGGTCTTAAAATGCTCACAGATCATGCATTTTTGTAAGACATGTTTCTAAAAATTCTTAAAAGTCCTAAATTAGCAAAGGTCTAGTCCTGGCTAAATCTAATTCCTATCCGGGAAACTGATGTTTTCAGTTAAAGCAACAGTACAAGGATTACAGAGACAATGCAAGTGGAGCAACCTTAAGTTTTTTTTGAGTAGGTAAGTGGGCAGCTGGTTTTCATTAACCACTAGGCAAACCACCAACAACATAAAAAGTCAAGTCACTTTTATTTATATAGCCCTTTTAACAATACAAAAAAGACAGTTGGAGCACAGATGAGTTAGTTTCAGCAGGGGTATATGTTACATACCAAAGTCAGCCAACTTTAGCTCCCCGCGGTCATTGATCAGGAGATTTTGAGGTTTGAGGTCTCTGTGAAGGACTTTACGTCTGTGACAGTAGTTCAGACCTCGCAACAGCTGAAACAGGAACAGCTGATATTGGGGAAAAAAACAAAACCGGTTAATAATAAGAACACTGTATGATTGCCATGTGGAGCAGAACGATTGTGAAATGAAAGACATTTGTCAAAGAGGATTTACCTTGACATTGTGGATATGGATGCAGTTTCCACAGTCATCTAGGTACTGTTTCAGGTCTTTATCCTAGGAGAAAGTCATTAAAGTAATAGATGAATAAACAGAACTTATATGAAACATATTCTTGTGGGCAGGGATTAAAAAAATATATTAATAAAAAATTTACTTAACAACAACACATTCACATCTTCTCTGATGTTGGTTAATTGTTACATGAGATGCAGGTAAAAAAAATATTTTTTGTTTAGATATTTAGATTTAAAATGTTGAATGTTTGGAAATATTTTTTCTTATTTTATGTGTATGACACTTATAATTATATTAATTACATACATTATTTAGTTTAATTCTGAATCTAATGATGTATTAGTTTTTCATTTTAAGCTCCTTGATTTTGTGCCAGATAAATCTTCTCTATAATTCATTTTTAGCTGTCGTGTAGTAGATATGCCATTCATTAAAAACACATTCACATGGTCTCTGATGCTAACTAATTGTTACACGACATGCAGATAAACCAAAACTATTTATTTATTTACATTTTCAAATGTTTTTTTTGATTGTTTTTTAAATTATTTAATTTTTATTCTAAATATATACTAACTTATTTGTTTTTATTTAGCTTTGTCAATTTAAGATCCTTGATCATGTGCAAGCTAAATCTGCTCTATAATTTAATTTGAAGTTATTATGTAGACAGATATCCCATCCATAAATCATTTCAATTGAATTAACTACGTTTGTTTGAATAAGAGTAATCTGACTGTCCTCTAACTACTTATTATGAGCGGTATGCAACCTGGCAGGCTACGGTTTTCCAAATAGCTTCTCCAACGCTGGTGTGTGCGAGATCATAAGTACAGTTAAAAAGCCTACAGAGTGCAGTGAAATACTACATATGAAAGTGACTCACCAAGTACTCGAACACGAGCGTAAGAGACTTCTGAGTGTGGATGATGTCATGAAGAGTCACAATATTGGCGTGTTTCAGGTCCTTCAGCAGAGACACTACAGAGGCACAGAAAGATAACCATTATGCTTCAAACACATGACCTCTGCTACTTCACACACCTTTATGAATATTCACTAACAAGGACAAACAAGTTAGACTGAAGCAAACATTACAGCAAAATAGCTGCAAAATATAACTTCTTCCTAAACAAAATCAACCTTCTGCCACTGTACCTTTGATTCTGATGTGATCTGTAAATGATATTAATTATTCTTTCCATACTATAAAACTCTTTTAACCAGTTGAAATACCATGTAACAAAAGCCGCCGATAGTGCATTTAGAGATTCACTGGCTAATTTAGTACATCCTGCATATAAAAGTACAAATGTCTGTCACTGCGCAAGCATGTGGGAAATTTGGGGCAGTAGTTTGGTGATCTAATTTTAGTGCTGATCCACTACGGCAAGCTTGTAACTCACCTTCTCTAATGGCAGTGCATGGAGCTCCTTCCTCGTGCTCCAAACGGATCTCCTTCAGAGCCACCAGGTTATCCGTCAACTTACTGCGGCCTTTATATACTGTAGCGTAGGTGCCCTGAGAGAGAAAAAGATGACAATGCACAGTAACGTGACTATGGTGCATTTCATTGTTGTTGGTTTTGAACAGAGCTATAAACTGACTGTTGAAATTACCTCTCCTAGTTTATCCAGTTTTACATACGTCTCCAACTTCCCAAATCCAATCTCGGACTGCAAACATACAGAGACAAAAACTATGTCACAACATGGTCCTAAAAAGCATCACTAAAGCAACACGGGATACAGGGCAGAACATTTCAAAGGCACTCATGTGAACTCATTAGAATGCTCTCATTTCAGATGGCTGGGCTGGGCTGGTCGTAGAGGTTTATATAACGCACATAGACAACACGAGCTAAAATATCCCTACCCAAAATAAATAGGGAACAATTGAAGTGTAACAAACAAAGTGTTTAAACGCATCACAGATTATGCATGTGTCAACAGCACTGAATAAACATCATGGACTGGGTTTATGTGTCATATCAAGGGCAGCACAATAACTGATTAAAAACATGATTTTTACATTTTGTCCAGAAAATATGAATATGTCTGGATATCTTGCCTCAATATAACTTATTTAGGACTCTATTTTGCATTGTGACTTTATTTACAGAAAAATTACAATTATTTCCCTTTCAAATTCACAGTAATTTAATGTGGAAAACAAACATGATTCAATAAAGCAAGGATTTGTATTGAATTGAATTCATTGATTAAGTTTGCATTTATTTTATTGCTGTCTATATGTGCTTGTATCTTTACACACACGCATACATATATATATATATATATATATATATGATTTGGCCATTTCTATGTGAGGCTCACTGTGACACTGTGTGAGGTTTTAGCAGTGAGACATGCCATGAAAGTTTGTCTTGTCTGTGCGTTCACAATGATTTCAAAGCACTGATAATGTGACCCTGAACAAACAAGACAAGTCAAGGAGAAGAGAAAAAACACTCAAAGAAAGAGAACGACAAAGAACAAAAGATCAAGCAAAAGAACTGGTGGCAATAAAAATAAAATAAAAACAAAGATTATATAAAATGCATGTAAAAAATTTAAATATGCTAAATAAAGAAAATAAATTAATTGATTTGATTTCACGCCAGCGTCAAGGGTTATGTTTCTGGCAAATTTAAGTAATTTAAAGGAAAATAAAAAGTTTTATAATAATTTTAAATAAAAATTTTAATAATAATAATAATAAGAAGAAATTATGTAATAATATTGGTACATTGTTTTATGCTTTTTTTTTTTTTTTTTTTTTTTACAAAAGGAAATAAAAATAATGATATATGACCTTTCGATCTGACATTTGATTTTAATTCTTTTAAAATATTTTTTATAGTTTTATAGTCAATAATATAAAATAAATAAATAAAATGAAATAAATAAAAAATACAAATAAAAGTACCTTTTTTAAATAAATATGAACAATAACACATATTTAATATACAGCCTGTTCATTTCGTTTTCTATCTTTCATTCATAAGTGGATTCACTTTGTGTGATTAGTTATAAATGCATTCATACAAGCAGAGGCTGGAAAAAGGAAAGAGGTTTACAGAAAGAAAACCAACAGAGAAGCATTACCAGCGATACTCTGCGTAATCTCCGGCTGAGCGGTTTGTCAAACAGCGGGCTGTTGAGGCTGAATTTCTCCAGGTAGCCATCAGGAAGTCTGATATCGGCAGGCAGAGACAGACGTTTGTTTATGTCCTTAGAGAGAGGAGGTGGAGGGGGAAAACCATTATTAGTTAAGGCCTAAAGGTTTCGTTACACTCCATAACAGTAATAACCCATCTGGCCCGCAGGCTAGTCATCTAACTGATGGGTACCATGCCATGGAGCATTTTCAGTTCCCACAATGCACCATTAGTCACACGCAGCTGATGTACCTCAATAGCAACAAACAAGCTAATGGTTATTACACGGTACATGGTTTAATTCCAGCAAACAAAACAAAAACAAAGCTAAGCCATAGAAAATTGCATGTTTTCATGTATTATTCAGTGTCTCACTCTAAAAATACAGACTGCATGGTCAGAAACGTGAACATACCTCTGTAGAAATTTTGCGACCGGGGTTGTTTCTCAGACGAACTCGGACAGGGCTGTGCACCTCATCAGAGGAAGTGGCCGAAACCTGATCGCTTTCTCCATCTGAACCCATTTTTACATCCTCATGGACGATTTCTGCATTTACGGACACAACCATACACACACAAACATTGGCATGCTATGCCGAAGATTCAGATGATACTGGTAAAATGCATTAAATACACCAATTATGGTATTTCTAAACGTCTTTCCACCACTTCATTATTCTATTTTAAAACCAACGTGATGCTGATGTATCATCTGTGAGCCTGCAACACTCTCCAAATGCATCTCGTGCACATTTATCTGCCTGTCTCTGATGCATTTATATGACTTGGAGATTCATACCACACTACAGCTGAGGAACTACTTAGCTGCTCTGAAAGGAGATCCGTCTCGTACCCACACAAAAGGAAAAAAAATAGAAGTCATTATCTTCCACTCTCATTTATTCACTCACTGTCCCATCCCCCCCATTAAACCATAACAACCTCCCACCCCCTTTCACTCCACACACACACACACTCTGCCTGTCTATCCATGTATAATAGTGCAGTGGTTCTCAACTGATTTTGCTTCAGGATACAGATTTTACATTAGACATCAAGAAGCAACCCAGGCAAACCAGAATCACGAGTCGCACAACATTAAACATATGTCCTAAAAAACAAATACTGAAATAAATAACACCTACTGAATAGGAAAATGACATTTCTCTTGAATTTTCAAAAGTTTTATGCTTTTGGCAAACAAAAAAAAATTGAAGTTTAGGATTTACTTTGCATGTATTTTATTCATGCTTTGGGAATGAGGACTTAATTGCTTGTTTACACTTGCAAATTGCATTGGATTCATTTGAAAGATGCTTTTTTTTTGATTGAGTGATTGATATAAAACAACTTCTGCATGTCTTATTTGGTTATCTTCCACCAAGTGGCATTGGTACAAAATACAAAAATAGTGTATTGTCTGATTGTATGCATGGCCTTCAACAATAAAAGACAACCTCTTCCTTCTCTTGATAAGCAGACTTATTTTTCTCTACTACTTATGCATAATTATACGGTTAGCTGCATTTTATCATTTGCATTTAACAACATTTTTCCCTGGGATACAATCCACCAATTGAGAACCACTGTAATAGTGTATGTGTCTATGCTGCATTTCACGAGAGTCCAGTTGATCAGCAAAGTTGGGAATCAACAGCCTTTTTTTTTGTTAAATGATTAATCGCGATTAATCGCATTCAAAATAAACGTTTTTGCTTACATTAATATATGTGTGTACTGTGTAAATTTTATTATGCATATATAAATGCACACACATGTGCATACATACATTTAAAAAAAGTTATGTTTATATATTAAACGTATACATATAAATATATATACACACATTATATTTACACACACACACACTATATGTAAACTAGGGATGTTCATTTTAACCATTTAACTGTTAATCGACCGATATGAATTTTGACCAGGCTGCTTAAGTCCTAATACAGGGAGTGACAACCGTATTCTGTAACTTAACTCACCTGTACATTTTTCTCAGAACACACGCGTTGTGTGAACGGAACAGGACTGGACAACTAGTGTCTGTCACGTCACACACTGCTAAAGAGAGCCGCTCTGCTGCACAAACACACCTCTACCGGGTGTTACATGTTTTTATGTGTGTTTTGGGTAACTTATAGTGATTGAGAAAGGAGCTGCGTGTCATCTGAAGGTTTTATTAGATCTCGTCAGTTTTGTGTTCTGTGCGCGATTCAAATGCTCCGCTCTCTGCCAAAATGTATAAGCTGCTATGGGGTAATGAAGGTTTTATGAAAGAACTCACGCCTCGATTGGAAAGTGATAAGACTTTTAGTTTTATGGACGTTGCCATCTTTGATATTAATTGGGTCACTGTTGCTATAATTACTGGTAAGGAATACAGGCTTGATTTCCATGGCGCGTTCATACAGAACTAACTTTCTTTCGTTTTCTTGATTTATTATTTAGGTAAAATACCTATATATTTCTCGTATAGGCCTATTTATCCTTTATAATATTTTTCCTCTGGGCGCAAAAGTTCTGCAGGCGTATGATATGAAATAGACATGATCATGTGAATCTTCATCTTCTGTTATTTGCCCATGTACAATGAATCCGCAGAATCCTATTTTTACAGTTCACAGGCACTTATCCTTTCTGAATTCAAATCTAATTTTAAAAAATGTTTTCGGTTAAGGGTTAATAATCGGTGAACGAGCGTCGGTTACGAGAAATAACAGAAATGAACATCCCTAATATAATACTATATACAGTACACACACTTATCATGTAAACAAAAATGTTGATTTTGGATGTGATTAATCACAATCTTTTGTTCGACAGCGCTGTGGACAGACATTTTTTTAAACATAGGCTAAGCTTCTTTTTTAATTTAACATTTAATTTAAGCAAACAGTCCATTGCTTTTTGCAACTGAAAAGACACCTTTAAATGCCCCTGTAAAGGCACCTTTTCAGGATATTTGCTGTTTTGATTAATTGTATGAGATCATTTAAGCAGAACAGTGACAACAGAAGCAACTCCAAATTTAGAAAGAAGATACAGTTCTGGAAAAATCCCTTTTAAACCCTATGACTACAGGTTTAAAGGGAAAGTTCACCCAAAAATTTTAATTCTGTCATAATTTACATCTTCAAGTTGTTTCAAACTTATATGAATCTCTCTCTTCTGCTGAACACAAAACATGAAACTTTGAAGAATGTACGTAACCTGGTCCCTTTCTGGTCCCTACTGACTGACTTCCTGTCCAATTAAATGAAGTCTTAAATTTTTCCTTTTTTGTTGATTTTGATTGCTTTCATTGTCGTCAAGTCGCAGGACTAAATGCACAATATAAACGTAAGTCAGTAGGGACCAGCACAACCTACCACACATGCCGCATTCTTCACAAAGTCTTCTTTTTAAGCAGACGAAAGAAATTCATACAGGTTTGGAAAAAATTAAGGGTGAGTAAATGATGAGTGTCATTTTTGGGTGAACTACTCCGTTAAGACAAATAAAGATGCTTCGACATTACTGTTCTGCTAAAATGATATCATTGTTTGATGACAAGCCTTTGAGGAAAGTGATTGCAATGACAATCATTAACTGAAGTGGTAAGGAACACAAAACCAGAAACAGAGCCGTTAAAATTCCTAGTGATTCCCATCCCCACTGCGCAACCTCACACACATCACACTCTCGCCCTCTGTGTGTGTGCATGCGTGTGCATGCGTGTGAATGTACCGAGGCGTGTGGTGTGGTTGAGATAGGAGCTGAGACTGCGGCCCAGGCTGCGTGGTCTGCGCAGGGCGCTGCTGTAGGACTGCAGGAGGGAGTGCATGCTGAAGGAACCCCCCGAACCTCTCACTGAACCCCGCAGACCACCACTGCCGCCAACTGGCATGGCCTCTGGGAGGGAGGAGAGGGGAGGAGGACGACACACAGAGGAAATGAGGATGAGGAGAAGGGGGGGAAGGGCAGAGAAGGAGCCGGGAAGGAGAATGTAAATGTGGCGGGACACATAATGGAATTGAGTGTTATGGATAGGGGGAAAAAAAAAACAGAACAAGAGAAAGGAAAAGGGTTGAATAAAGAAGATTAGTGTATTATGGAGATAGAAAAGAAAAGAAGAAGTGGTTGGGGAATGGGTGATATATGGTTTGGATGAAGTAGCAAGTGTTTGTGATTAACAGAGAAGAAAGAAAGGGGAGAAAAACAAGGTATGGGGGGGGGGGAGAGATCACAGGACGAGAAGGGGAAAAAAAGGAAATATTAAATTAAAAACAGAAAGAATCAAATTTTAGTGCATGCAATCATTTTTCCAAAACTGTTATTTAAAGAAAAAAAAAAGACCAATTTGCAAGGAACACCTTCAGTGTTAGTAAATGAATACAAGGGCCACAATTATTAAGCAACGACACTGATAAATTCATTTTCTCGCTGCCAGTAATTGTTTCTAATGATGCTCTGCGCTGTGGCGGCGATTAAAACGACACACAAGTGCATCGATTCATCAGCATATGAAAGCCAAATGCGTTTCGAATTTGTGCAGGGTTTGGAGAAATGCCAGAACACGCCACAAAAGGAATGAGATGGATTTGCGGAGTCAATATGATGATGTATTTGCATATGGTAATTAGAATATATATAGAATGTACATCTATTATCGAAACGGTTATGGCGGCCGTTTCGTTGAAACCGTTGGATCTGAGATGAGCAGGATCTGTCAGTGCAGTTAGATCGAGATGGAAAGCCATGCTAGAAGACACATGCTGATTGGTCAGAGGGGGTAACAGCAGGCAGGAGACAGTAGCTTAGCTCAACGCACGCAGAGCCATAGTCAGTCCTTGGGTTTAGCGGATAGATTGGCTTTAAAACTCATTTCGATGTTTTAATGCAATGCTTTAAGGCTGCGTACCCATATCACACTGGCAGGCAACACGAAGGGAGGCAGGGGTGAATGTATATGCATTCGATGACGAATGGCTGAAAGACACTTTCTTAAAGCACAGCCTTGAGCTTTGTACGGGATTCTAGAGAGTTTTAAAGTAAAAATCGACCCCATTTACTTGCTTTTTAAATGTCTTGTATGCTCTCCAGTGCAAGCTACTCATGAATACAAATTTGTTTTCAAAATTCTTTGAAGAAGACATCATAACCTAATCAAATCAATTTCTAAAGGACAAAATTATGTTTCGCCCTATATAATTTCCTGCTGAATTAAAAACACATCTAATTATGGAGGTTAAATATGTAGCAAATGTAGTTGGCATTAATGTGTCCTTAAAGGGACAGTTCACCCAAATAAAAATTATGCCACTATTTACTAACCATATTGTTGCTCCAAATATTTATAGAGAACTTGCACTTACCCAAACACACAAAAAAAGCTCAAAATTTCTCAAAATATCTTTCCTTGTGTTCCACAGCCGCCCAAAATATATACAATGTGAGGAAAATTATGATTATTTTAGGGTGAAGTATCCCTTTAAGAGAGATTTTATGCCTGTAAATAAAACACAACACTATTTCTTATAACATTTGTTTTTAGAATTGCCTAAAACAAGATTTATAACAACACTTGCTGGCAAAGAGCAACTTGAAATATAGACCATTACATAAACATAATTTTGTCATAAATTGAATTGAGTTTTCTCTTGCATGCGGTCAGCAAAGGTAGCACAATAGAAAACGTGCTTTTTTGTCTTATCACAATTCAGACAAGCAGCTCACAAAGCTTCTTTTGACATGGTGCTGTAGATTCAAATACAGCACCTCCACTGAACAGTGACAGAAAACACTGCTGTAAAGTAAACTCACTGGATTCAAATTCATAGCAACTCTATGTAAAAGTACTCAAAGTAAAAGCCACAAATCTCACATTAACTGATAAACATAAGAGGAAATTAGCCATTTGACTAAAACTACATGTTTTACACACAACACGCTGAGAATTACAAAACTTAAAAGTGGTCTGTTGACAGACTAAATGCTCTTTTTGAAGTCTGGCCATTAGCAACAATTCTGGCAAATTTCTGGCTGCCATTATATAAAAACCCTGGAACAGATTGTACAGATGGCGCTGAATTTGAGCTGTTTTTATCCCCTCCGGTAAGAATGCTCTCTCTCACACACACACAAACACATACACTCTGGTTATGAGCGTCTGAAATATTACATGCCACAGAGTTTTCATGCACATCCCAAAATCGGGAGGGAATGACTGGGATGACCTACAGATGAAACAGTTATATTGTAATGTTTTGTTAGATCTGCTCAATCACACTAACTTTGATTAGTCATCATTATTACAACTTCTGCATTAATTGTATTTGTGGAATGGAGTTAAACATGATGAATTGTGTTAAATGTAGTATACCCTAAACTTTTATTAGACAAACAAGCAAGAAAAGAATTTTATGCACGGCAAGCGTTCGAGTTCTGTGGAATTCTACAGATGCAGATTCCAAGCAGGTTTACTGATAAGCTAATAACGCAATCACCATGGGCACGAGAGCTGCACGATTTATTAAAATAAAATTCAAACTGCCATATGGCTTTTGTTATTATCAGATCGCAAATAAGGATATTTAATTACATAAACAAGCACGGCATTCTTACTTGCAAGTGGCTTATTATACACAGGTGTTTGTAGCATTTCAGACCAGCTTGGTTGAGTTTAGGTCACTTTAACAATCCACCAACCACCTTCACAGAATTGTGACTAGAAGCACTTATCGAAAAAAAATTGTTCTGTATTAATTTACACACTCTGTAGTTCCAAGAGTTTTTTTTCTTCTGTTGAGAAATTTAGAAGATTGCTGGCGACAAAACAGTTTATGGTAGCCATTGACTTCCATAGTGAGGAAAGAAATGCAAGGAAGTGAATGGCTTCTGTTGGCTGGTGACCAACATTCTTCAAAATATCTTTTTGTCTTTTTTTTTTTAACATAAGACAGACAATTAAAACGGGTTTGAAACAATTAAATGATGACATGATTTTCTTTCTGGCTGAACTATTCCTTTATGGGCTCTATGCGTTTAATTTGTCAAAACAAAAGTTGAATGGTTTAAAATTTGATTAAAATAAGATTTAACTTCATTTAACGGTTATTCTTGTATTGTATTGTAATTTCACAGTTGTAAAATAAAATGATTAACAGACAATTTTCTTTAAATACTATTTTTTAATATTACAATAGATTGTTAATGCAAGTTATTTAGTATTTTTTATTTTTATTGCAATAATATTTTTAGGAACTTTTATTATTAGTATTATTATCTCTATCTTTTACTACATTCACATTTTCAAACCTTTAATTTTTACATTGCAATTTTATTAGAAAAACGAAAATGACCGTTTTTGTTCATAAACGGCTCTCTTCTATGGTTTTCCAGTCAAATAATGTGGCTTTCATGTTCAGTAAACCACTGTATGCTGAGTTCTGCACTAGATGTCAAGTGTGGCTTTAGCGTTGCATTGCAAGAAAGCGAATGTAACCGTACCGGAATCGCTGTGTGCTCCTGTGTCCTGAGAGCTGATGGTCTCGCTCAAGGTCTTATCCCCGCTGTTACCCCCTCGCAGCGTCAGGGACAGCTGCCGTTTGATCTTCCTCATGCGGTCCATCAATGGGGGTACGGGGGGCCGAGACGAGGGGGGTGGAGGGGCTGCCACTGTTCAACCGCCCTGTCGGAGACACACAAATACACAGAACGTTACACGCTGCTTCCTGATACATTTAATATCCTCTATGATTACTGGACACAGCAATCATGCTTTTTCAAGGACTCCATCCTCTTAAGTCCGTAATGGAATGTGTTAACATACTCTGGGATAAATATTAGCTTAAAATTATGTGTTAAGACAAACATGGAGCAGAGAGGTGATTCAGAGGACACATTTGTTTATTTCATAAGCACTGAACGTTATTTGAGCGGATGGCGCTCTACGGAGCGGTCATCAAAGTGAGAGACGGTAACTGGAAGAGGTTCACGGCGAGAGATCACACCTACAATAAACAAATCACACAGCCAACTGTAATTGCACACATAAGTGATGACTAGCAACAGTGTTTTCACACTCATCATTCTAAGTGTGATGGTTTTCATTTATAAATCAAGCGCTTAAAGGATTGCAGACATTGCAGATTCAAGTATATTTAGGCCGGAAATACAAGGAATCCAACTGAGAGGCTCTCAGAGAAGCGCAAACGGAGTAATAATTGCACCAACAAATCCATTAAATGAGAGTTTGTGCAGAGAGAAAGCACTAAACACACGTTAATGATCACAGAACAGACTTGAGCATCTCGGTTCAGTGAAATTCAGAGAAAACTGTCAGAGATTATGAGTATTACTATATATAAGGTACCATTTCATTCAACACACAGCCTAAAAGAGCAAAACAAGTTATCCTCAGTGCTTGTAGGGAACACAGGGTCTTCTCTTTAGGAACAGTCAAAATGCCAGAAGGTTTTGCCTTTCCTTTGGACTAATCACATGCTTTGCAAAAATCTTGACCGCAAATCCAAGCTTTGGGTCCTTGGACTTAATGTGACCCACTAACAAGTTGCCTGAGGACGGGATTCTACTTGGGCACAAGATTTCAAACACTTGTTTCCAGCGCAGATAGATATCTTGGTCCACGCTAAGAGAGATTTAACATGTTAAACAAGTAACAAACCACATGTTCTTTAGAAATACCGCTTACAGAAGTTGTCTGAACATCTACACTAAACCGCCTCCAAGTAGCGCACTGAGTTTTACATATCAAAGCAGTATTTCAAGATGATAAATCAATGTAAAATTTTATCTTAAGGGGTTTAAAAGCACATTAAGCAAAACGGATAAGGTTTTGGATAACACAACATGTGATTATAAAGGAAAATCTTTACCAATTTTGTTTTTATTGTACAGACACCCAATATCAAGGGTTTTAAAGAACTCCAAAGCAAACCGTTGGAAGGTTAATACTAAAAATACTATGAATAGTTGAAATACTTCAAATAGCGAGAGTGGTGTTTCCTTTCCCCCCTGAGGGGGAAGCACGGAAACACACGCCTGAAACCCAAGATGAAGAAAAATTACAGATGTTAAAAAGAAGAGCGAATAAATGGGGACAGATCCAATGGCAACCAAGGCATTTGTAATGTATTTTATTTATCCCACCCATAAATTCAAGATGAACCAAGCAGCCTCAAGTCAGATCTCAGTCTTCAATCAACAGGAAACCCACAAATTTCCACTCTTGTTTACAGTAAGCAAATGTGACAAACAGCTCAGAGGAGGAACTCTGACTGTTAAGGGATATTTTGCATAATATTCACCATGTTTTGCATTGTGAATAACAATCAGTCGCGTGCAATGTGGTTGAATGGCTGAAAAAGCCAGGAAATCTGCTGCTCGGTGCTTAGATAATTCAAGTCACTCCCTAATCAGTTCAGCAATCAAAGACAAACAAGACACAGTTATATATACAGGAGCTTAACCTGTTTACCCTCCACCATTTTCGCTCCACGCTGGCTTCATTCAAGACCTGGTGAGGGATTGTGGCCCCAGAGGAAAGCAGTAGCAGTATACGCCGGGTTAAGGGCCGTTTTCAGCTCTCAGCAACGTCTTAGTGCTGCTTAATCAGGGTTGATGACTCTTTAAGGCTCTTTCTATCTCTTTTCATTACTGCCCGCAGCAGTCGACCATCAAGACAGCACGCAGGACAGCATTATGTGGGCCTCTGCTAACTAACACAGGACTAACCGCATCTCAACTCTCCTGCAAACAGACCGGGCAGCGCTCTGTGTTTCTTTAACTGACCTGCATCGATACGGCGCAGACTGCGGCTCATTTATCCACTCCATAGGTCAATAAATGCTTCATTGGGTTCAGATGGCTGACATTGACAGCTTGGTCTTTGTCCATGTGGATGAGTTTACAAACCTACCAAGTCAAGCGGCAAAAAACAGCCTGTTTTCTGAAAAACATCTTTCATTTGATCATATGCAAGAGAGTTAAACAAAGCACCATTCCATGCTGGCCACAGGCCCCTAACATCCCTCTCCAACCAGACTGACATGCATCCAAACACAAGGTGACACCCCGACGGGGGTGACCTTCATAGAGATTGATTCTGGAACACCAGGTCCAGACAGCACTACATCAACCAGCCTCTGAGCACAAACGTGTCTGTGTTGCTGTCATTTCTCTGTGGCGGTGAAAAAGTGGAAGAAGTTGTCCGCACAGCACAGCACTTCATCAATATTATTACGCTGGTGACACATGCCAGAACTAGAAATATCAGCCAGCGCATGTAGGTTGCTTTCTAATTGGACGCCGTTATTCACAGAGGCATTATGGGCTCTAAGATTTTCAAATACAGCAATAACAAAGACGATTACAACTGGCGAAAGAAAGGCAAGGATGCAACTTTTTTCAATTTTGCCTTAACGCTATAGAACAAACTTTCAAGATATTAAGATGCTATATTTAAAATGAAAGCTGAAAACTTTTATAATAATGTAGCTTTTACCTAGCAATTTTTTTATAGTGAAACATGTGTATTGTTATCTTTCATTATAAGTTCCATTGTTTTTGTCTATTATGTATATTCATTTTATTTTTATTATCATTATAAAGCTAAAAAATGAAATTATTATTTTAGCACTTAACTTGCAAATTACTGTTGTTTAATTCTATGACAGGTTTTAATTTCTATGCATTGTAAGTATATGAATGTTTATCTCTATCATCATCATTAAATAAAATCTTCTATTGTCATGAAATAGTTATATTAACTAAACATAACTTGTTATATTGACTATAGTATTTTATTATTACTATGATCTTACTCAGAAAAACAGTTTATTGTCAACAATGTGCCATGTACAAATCCACCACTTAAAAGCAAATTAAGGGATGTGTTTGAAATATTTTGGAAAATTATGAGCAAGTAAATGATATGTATTTTGGTGATATATTTTTAAGCAAAAGAGTCTATGTCACCAAAAGAAAAAACAATCATGTAGCCAAAATAAGCTAACGTTTGACCATGATTCTTTTTTTTTAATGAATGATAACAATACTGAGAACAATTTGAACAAGATGTACCACTTTTGTTTATCACTCATACATGCACAGATTTCAGTTAGTTTTTCCCATCTGTCACTAAAAATGTCGTCTACAGAGCAATTATTTTAGCAATGCATGCTCCTCTGGAATTATTCTAGTCCTGCTTTGAAGCTTATTACCTCCAACATGGAAGTCAAAGGTCAAGTGCTTTCCCTAATTCTCCTAAATAAGCAATCAATTGAAACCTCCACTTAAATTTAGGCTGATGAGGCCAGTTAACTAAAGCATCGAAATTATGCGTTCTACAACAGTGTGAGGCTATTTAGGTGAGGAACGCAAAATTAAAGACTCTTTAACCATCTGTCACACAAACCAACCCCCTCAACATGCACCCACGCCTCCAACATGCCATTCTGAATCAGACCGGCAACTGTCAAACACACTCCTCCATCTGACCAGAACTGAGTATTTAAGGAGACTTCTTGTTCCTGCCTCTCCTACAAGTTTTGTTCGAGTCGGACTGGCTCACTCTTCCTCCTTCCCCATTCCATCAGTTAAACTTGCACCGAAAGTGGTTTCACCTGCTGGGAAATCAATGTGAGCTGGAAGGATCATTATGGCCTTTTTATGCCAGAAATAGAATAAAGGTACAGCTTTACCCCTAGATAACATGAATTCGATACTACATATTTACAACTGTGACGTCAACTTATATAACACCCCGTCGTGTCTTGAATGAGTGACGTTACGCTGTCATCACAAGATGCCAATGCCAACGTAAAATACGTCATTGGCAATAAAGGCATTTAATTAAATATTACATTTTATACTATTTTATAATAGCATGTGTTATTAGTATGCTACACAAAACTGCTCAAAATGACCATACGACTTCATTAAACCCGTATTGTAGGTAATTCAGATGACATTATTAGAAAGCACAACATGACTGAATAAAACACAAGACTCCCTCAGGATAAGACAATTATTCAGGCAAGTCATAAATAAGTAAAAAATAATGAAATTAAACATTGATTGCTGCCAGACTGCTGACTAATCCACAGTACGTTAAACCACACATAAACACGCTAGCCAGGTTAGCTAGTTAGCTGGCTTTAAAGACCAGCATTAAACGGCCATTGTACAGGAATGCGAGAATGATTCCTTTTTATTTTTATTCCTTCATATTACTTTTTCTGTTGTCCGTTCTTATATATCATTAAACAACCTTTCGGTTTTCATTCAGACAGCCCTAACGACCCAAGCAGGGTTTCACACACACTGTCCGGCGCGAATTAACTTGCACAAAAACGGCCTAAATCTACTTTTTCTGTCCCATTATGATCCTTTCCCCACTTTACGATGAAATATCAGAGTGGGACAGGACAATATCCGGGATGGCTTTCTTACCCGTGGAGTTGAGATCCGTGTGTGCTTGTGTAAATGAGTGTGTGTTGCTCGTGTAATCTTAACAGCAGTAATAATATCCCAAAGCGGCCGCGCTCTCCCAATAGTCCTCGGCCATGATCCTCTACTCCTGCTGCTGGTGCTTGTCCAGTCTCCAATGCTGCTGGAGCGTCTCCTCTAGACCCCGCATGTCTCACAACTGCTCCTTCTCTCCTGAAATTGCTAAAACGTTACAGCAGCTGTTCCTTTCCTTGCCAAATCCGGACTGGAGTGGATCATGGAAGCGACAGAGCAGCTGCGAATAGATTCAGGAGTCACTCACTCATTGGATAGGTTGGGGAACATGTCATTATGTCATTGAGCTAATTCTCGTGTAATTAACACGTTTTTATGATACATCTATGTTTTATTATGATATATCCCTGATAAGATCTATTCTGTACATTATGCGTCCCTGCAGTCATAAAATTTGGATACGAAGTGAAAGCGTCCACCCCTAATAAATTAAACAGGCTCATAGTGGGCTGACCCGAATCCCGTTCAAGCAAGTCAGACTGTACCATTCAGGCGGAATGCGCAGGGGTGACTCAGTGGGAGTGCAGTGTCTAATGCAGAATGCTGTGAGCCACTGTATGTCATGCTGAGCTGTTACATATTTTTGACATATTATTTATTTAAGAAATTACGTTAAATTC
>JAUMHR010000055.1:2693228-2704732 GCA_032361145.1 Enteromius fasciolatus
CTGTGAGCCACTGTATGTCATGCTGAGCTGTTACATATTTTTGACATATTATTTATTTAAGAAATTACGTTAAATTCTAGTTGTTTATAATAGGATCAGATTTATCATTAAAACAGCATTCAATGTAGATATACATCATTTCACCCTAGGAATAAGTAAGTGTATCATTAAGTGCATCTGAAAATGTATCATTCTATCAGAATGGGGTGTACCGTGTGCACTGATACGTAATATAAATATTTCTTGAATACTCTCTTGTATTCTATGGAGGGACAAATTATGCTAAATTAAATGATTAAATAAATGTTGAAATATAAAAATAAATAGTTAAATACATAATTAAATAATTAAATACATAAATAAATACATTCATCCAAATAAAAAAATAATTCAGGGTTACGGTTGCCGGTATGTCTCATAACCCTGAAAATCAAATGTGAAGGAATTAATGAACGAATGAAATTACACAAATAACCTAAAATAAATTATTTCAAATAAAAGTTTATCTTGCAATATCTAACACATGAAGAACATTAAACCTTATTAGTGCATTATGTTTTGGATATACAGGCTAATTCATAATTGCAGTGACAGCATTGATTTATATGATAATTAAACAGGATGGTTTAGGAGAGCTGGGGGAAACCTAACCTGGAGTGTGTGTGTGTGTGTGGTGCAGAGCAGTGGAGCCCCACAGTGAGTCACCGCTCTGGCATGCATCAGAGCCCCCAGCAGTTACTTTAGTCCTGGAAACCCACTGTATGGGGGTTGCGTCAATGTGCCTTGGGTGCAAATGAACAATTCTTTTGTTCCTTTAACAGTTCCCAACATTTTACTTCACCAGGGAAGAAACTGAATGCTGGGAATTATCCAGCACTGCTTGTGGGTGATGAAAAATGCAAGTTTGCATACATATAATGCAACAGAAATAAGAATACAAGGTTACACATTTTTATTTTTAAAAAGTATTAATACATAAAAAAAATAAAATTAAATAAAAAACAGCACTAAGCGTGTTGTTTTTCAATGGCCTTTAATTATGTGTAACACTAGCCACTGGCAAGGGCAGTCAAGTATGTTCGACCTTGTCTTGATTAAGAGAGCACTTTTGAAAATGCCTCTTTGGGCCACCAGTAGCCACTATTCAGCCAGGTCAGGTGACTTTCAACATGCCATGCTTATTACTTAGTGATGACCACATATGAGTGTGCTTTAATTAGAAACAAGAATGTTATCAAGGTCTCATTTATACTGGTGAACAATAATGCAGATAAGAGGAGTTAAGTGGCTGATGTAAACCTAAAAGGCAAACCCATTGACGCATGTCGTAATGTGTTGCTTTCATTAGTACATTCACATTTCAAGTGCTTAACATGTTGAGAGCAACACTATTATGCAGCATTAGAGGTTCACAAAATCACAGCACAAAACAACAGTGCTGGCGCTCACCTGTGTATGTGGATGCACCTTCTGGAAGCATCCTTATGCTTGTGTGTGTGGATGATTTAGATTGGGAATGACATGTACTAAGGAGAAAACATTTGGGATCTGTAACCTTTCTCCTTTTCTTTCGCTCTGTTTTCTCATAAGCCTCATGTAGCCTCACAAATATGGAAAATAAGCATGTATTTATCATGTGTATATTTATGTGGTTATAAAATGTGCACCAATGTTTCACATGTAAGAATATGGTTTTGCATGTGAATTTCTAGCTGTTTTAAGGTGGATGCACAATTAAATATCTGATTATATTTCTAAAATTAAGTCTTCAATGTTAGCTGATTATTTATTTTAGACTTATTTTTACCTATTTTGAAAAATATTTACTTCTGTAATATGAAAATATATTTTTTAAATAAAAATGTTTTTTTTTATTAATTTTATTATTTATTATAAAAATATATATTTTCCATTAAGAAAAATGAAATTGGAATTTTTTGTAATTTTTTTTTTGTATTGTTACATTACTTTTATTCAGAAAATGTATATCTATTTAGTATTGCATAGTTTTTTTCATTATTATGTTTTTTGCAGAAGACTTGCCACTCTTTATACTCCCTATACTGGAAAATGGTGATGGTGAGGCCCCTCTTTTGTCATCATATCCATGTGTCAGTGTGTGCACAGTGAGGGTAGGAGGAGGAGAAATGAGGAAAACCAGGAGGCAGAGAGGGAGGGAGGCAAGAAGGGGGTGTAAGAAAGCGCGAGAAGATTAGAACATGATTGGCTAAAGGAGGATTAAAACTCAGCCCAGTTGGCCAAGGTTCAGCTCCTTCTGCTGTGTAAGTGCGTATCTGAGTATTTACAAGGAGAAGCCTTTATGTTACACATGTGTGTGCTTGCACCTCTCTCTCTCGCTCTCTCTAGCGTGACCCATGGTCGTACATTACTTTCAACATATATCAAAGCAGACCAGAAGAACAGGTTAAAAAGAGCAAACAGAAGAGGGAGGGAAGAGAAACAGAGAGAGAGAGAGAGAGAGAGGCCAGCGAGAAAGACTTTGTCAGAGAAAGGCATAAAGGCATCGGAGTAAAAGAGAAAGGGAAGCTCGTCTTTATGTGTGTGTGTTTGTGAAGACAGCTGCACAAGGAAGTAAGATTATGGAAATGTTGTTTGGCACAATATTGCAACAGATTGTTCTTTGTTTGGCTTAAGAAATTCAAGGAAATGCATGCATATGTGTTATGTCTTCTGTGAGAATCTTTGTGTTTATGTGACTTCCTGCATGATCCAGCTCTGCATTCGCATCAACCAATATTGTTCACACTCCAATATTTATTCATAAGCAAGATGGTGATTGAAATTCGCACATCCTGCACACAGCATGCGCAAAAGTGTTAATTCGCTACCTTCGTGTTAACAGCACACTTCAGTTTACCAAAGCAATCTATAATTAAGCGAGCGATTTAAATATTCATGTGGCTTGCTTAAAGTCCCGAGGTCTCTGGAAGGCCACATGGTCGATATCGGCACGTGTGGAGGAGCTGACAAAAGCTGTAAAACTGGCCTCTTAACAGAGATGCTTCTGTCTTTCGGTCTGTCTGGTTCTTTTAGGGGTTTATTTTCAGCTGCAGGTCTGAACGGTGATACCATCTTTAATTAAAGCACGCTCTGACAGCGCACAGGCTGCTTCTGTCACCGCTGTGTCTCACTGTGTTATTCCAGCGGATCGTGCCTGGGGTTCTTTATAAGTGGCCCATTGTGTCAGCACAGAAAGCCAGAGCAGAAGTTCTTATTCTGAGCTTCACTAATAGGAATGTGTTAGGATCAGTGTCATTTTGGCAGCACTGTAATAACTCCTGCATGTGGCAGAATACTGAACTTGCTGTACTCTTAAAAAGTTTCTGCAAAGCTTCCTTTTTAAAAAATGTAAAGTACCTTCTTTTTAAAAGGGTTAGTTTGTCCGAAAATGAATATTCGGCCTACGTTTTTTTCACCCTGTATGACTTTCTTTTTCCTGTGGAGCAAAAAATGTCAAAGTGTGTTTTTTTTTTATTATTATTACAAAGCTTGTTGTGTTTTGCAGAAGAAATTAATTCATATACATGTTTGGAACTGTCACAAGCTTCACTGGAGTTGCCCTCGGAAGCCTCCAGACTATGTTCATTGTTTACCTGTCTCTCTCTGTCTCTGTTAAGGACTCTTATTATGAACCTTTGTCTCCTCCAAGCTTGTTTGTCGCTATGGTTGCTCATTAGTTCCTGCCCCCCTCTGTCTGGTTATCTAGTGTATTTAAGGAACCGCTTGTGTTTGTTACGTTTGCCGATCATTGTGGATGTACCTGGTGTTTTCCCCCTTGTAAGCCTTTCGTGTTCCCTGTGTTTTTCTGTGTTTGGATTTACTGTTCTTTTTGCCGTTTGCCCGATCTCTGCTACATTCTTGGATTATTCTTGTGATTACCTCCGATATACCTGTTTGCTGTGAATCGACCCTGCTTGTTTCAACCGTGTATTATAATAAATAAGTTTGCATTTGGATCCGCACACCTCCCGCTCTCCTTCGTTACAGGAACAACATGAGGGTGATATATGATGGCAGCATTTTCATTTTGGGATCAACTTTTACTTTAGGAAACATGTTTGTATGTCATTCTTGAGTTGAGTTTAAACTTAATTTCATTTTTATTTGTATTAAATTACACACTATTATTAAAAAGTAAAAAAAACAAACAAACATTAATTTAGTAAGGATGCATTAAAGGAATAGTTTATCCAAAAATGAAAATTCTGTCATCATTTACTCACCCTCAAGTAGTACTAAATCTGCATTCATTTCTTTGCTCTCTCAAACACAAAGAAAGAAAGAAAGATTGTAACCAGGCTGTTTTGGTCACCATTGACTCCCATAGTTGAAAAAAAAATACTATAGAAGTCAATGGTGAACCAAAACAGCGTGGTTACAAACTTTTTTCTTTGTGTTCGCAAACAAAATAATAATAATACAGATTTAGAACTACTTGAGGTTAAGTAAACTATGAACTATGTGAACTATTCCTTTAAATTCGTAAAAAATTACAGTAGCTTTTATGGCATTTATGATGAATTACAACAGTAAAATAAACAGAATTTCTAAATTAAAGTCTCAACACTGACAACAAGAATTTAAAGTTATTTCTGAAGGATCTGGATTAATGACGCTGAAAATTCAGCTTTGCATCACATTAAATTACATTTTAAAGTGCCTCTATTCTGCCACTTTAAAGGTTGCTAATATTGTTTTATGAGTCTCTTAAAACAGGTGTACGTGTATGCAAGGTCAAAAAACACTTTAGTTTTCTCCAAAAATAGATTTAATTTTTCCCCATTTCTAAATGATTCGTAAACGACTCGTGTGAAGCAGTTCGAAGAATCTGTCTAAGCCCCTCCTTCCCGTGAGCCCTCACTGCTGTGATTGGTCAGATGGAGCAGTCCTTTATGATTGGTCTACCACTACAGCGCTTCTCAGAGCTTGTACCAAAACTATACTTTCTGACATTACTAGAGGTGCTTTCTGAGAGAATGCATCAACTACTGTAGTTAGCAAGAACTACCGTGGGAAGTGCTTTTGTAAGTGAATCGATCACACCTCTATGTTGTGAACATCAACGTTGTATAATGCATAACACTGCATTAAACATTGTTTATCATTACTTAAACTACTAAGACAGACAGACAGTCAAGCTGCATCAATCACAATGTTTAGACTACATTAGGCCCACAGCTGAACAACAGAACTACAGAAACGTAAGTTTGCCGATGACCAGGACATGTGCAGGGTTGTTACACAACATAACGTACATAAATACGTATTTTAAACGATCGCTAGAAAATACAATCATTAATTATTAATCATACTTACAGGTAGAAGTTCAGAGGAGCAAGCCAGTCCATGTAAACTGGCACAGATCCATCTTTTAAGACCAAGCGTTTGGTGAATATCGCATTGTACTCCAAGATTGGAAAAACAGTCATTTTTTTTGATAGACAATAACTAAACTACATTTTTTTGGATAGACAATAACTATATTTTTTGTGCACTGTCGGCGTCATATCTTTGCAGATAGTTTATTGTTCACATACAGCTACATGCCACACTGCATGAAAGATCATGTTTGAAAAGGCATAACAGGGCACTGTAATATATTTTAACTAGAAAACTGTTATTTAGAAATATGCCATTACAAGGCATCCTCTGTTCATGTCAGTGGTAAATCATCTGTGGGGATGAAGCTGTGCTAATTAATTTCCTTCCCCAGTCATGAGGCTAAATCTTGCACAACACAGAAAAAGGAGCTTTCACTATTTTCTAGAGTCACTGGATTGAAACAGGAGAGGGGGGATGGACAATCTGGCAATCCACACCACTGAAAGTCAAAGTTTTTTAACCCTGTCCTCCCTTTTTGACTATTCTCTGTTTTGTATTTTTTGATTTGGGTCAGTTATGTGGCCAACCTGTATACTAGTGATTATTTGTAACATCCTAAATGTCCTTGCAAATAAGGTCAGGCACGTGTTATGGATGTGCATATCATGAGATCTTGCATCATAATATGGGTAATAGCGCTGCAGGTGTTTACACAGGTGTGGCTCTATGTCGTAAACACACACAGATAATCAATAATTTAGGTCCAAAGGTTGTGTTGCTTTAAGCTGTAGTAAGGTCAACAATGAAATGATAGTTAGTTTGAAGTCTCACAAAGCCTATTGTAGTTCTTTCCAAAATCAATAAATATGAAATAAAAATTATATATAATTATGTATCATATAGAAATGGCTATATTATTTTATATGATTTCTCTGCAAAATAAAAATCAATATACAAAAATGTATGAAAATTATTATATGAGATATTAAAAATTTATTTTTTTGGAAAAAACTCTAACCATAACGCAATAATTGAATTAATTAATTAATTAATTGAATTACTTTAAAAGAAAAGTACAAATATTTAGAAATAAATATTGTGTAATATTTATATATCATGCTGGCATTGCTGCTTTAAGTTAATGTAAATCTACCTTAAAACACAAATATAAAGCATCAGGACCAGTACTATTTTAGTATCATGCTTATATATATATATATATACATACTTTTATTTTTCTACATTGCATTTCCATTCACGTTAATAGTTTAGGCATTTTAGTAAGTGTGCGTGTTTTTAAGAACTAAAAACTTATTCCACGTGGTTTATTTTCTTTCAACAAAACAATATTTCTTACTTTGGATTTAGGAGTGAACTATAGAAAACAAAGACATGCTTTAACAGGCTTTGTGAGATTTACCCTTTGACCTTCAGCTGATTTCCACTGATGCCATATCTGTTTCTGCGTAATTCTTTTTGACATTGCTTTGAAGTCTCACCCTTTGTAAATTGTGGTGCTGTTAATGTAATTTTTTCCGCTGACCTTAATCATTTATTCTCTTTGTGCACGTCTCTCTCTGACTCTCACAGGATGTTGTGGAGCGTATTGGCAGTGACGGTGGTTTCAGCAGCTGTCCTGTATGTCCTCTGTCGCTGGCTCATCCCTGCAGCTGTGCAGAGCAGCGGCTGGCTGGCACTCCTCTGGCACGCTGTCATCCTTGAGCGGCTCCTTAACATCGTGACGAGATCATCGCAACCTCAGGTGACCCTCACTGTCAATCACAAACATCACTCACATATGCAGGGATCAATATTTAGACATATTTTTATATCTAAAGCATTGGTTATTATAAAGTATTCATCTCCTCCCTTACACTCTCAATTTTTGTGACAACTACCGTTTAAATATTAAATGTCAAGACATGAATAAGAGTAGCTGTAGATATGTACAGTATGCGCATTAATTGTGCATGTGTTAAAGTATGATGTAGATGAGTTTTAGAGCTTTTATATTGTTCTTACATATATTTGTTTTTAATGTTTTTATGTTGTGTTGATGTCCTTGTTTGTGGTGTATGGTGAAGCCAAAGATAAATGTTCATTTGTGGACAGTAAAAATAACTAAATAAAAAAATAATGTTTGTATATTATATTTGTTACTAAACATATAGTCTAAACATAGAAACAAAGAAATTAGATCTATTTTTATACTAATTAATTTATATTTATTATACAAAGTGACTTACAAGTGACTATTTGGGTCCATAAAGTTTTTTTTTCTTTATAACTAAATGTGTATTATAAATACATTATTTAAAAATATAGCATTTATGTATTACTAAAAATGATATGTTCTATTAAGACAATTAAATCAAAATTAATCACAATTAATAACATTTTCATTATGATAAATACAAATTGCATTAGATATGTATTATAATTATATTCATTATTAAATATATTTATTTCTTATTTAAACATTATTTTACATTGAGACATGAATTGCTATTAATAATATTTCTATTACAATTAATAACATTTTTATTTCGATATTATAAATATATTGATTAATATATATTTATTTATTATTACAATTATATTTTACATGAAGAAAATAAATCACAATTAATACTATTTATATTACAATTAATAACATTTTATTTTATATATTAAAATATATTTATTATTAAATATGTATTTATTTATTATTACATTTCTATTTTACATTAAAGACAATGAAACCTAGGTCCAGTAAGCTTGAATAAGAGTCTAATGCACCATGTAAATAAATGGAGTACCTCAGAGTATTTAAATGCCATACACACATACGCTAATCATTCAATACTACTATATATATTAAAATAGCACGGTTTTACCTTCTGAGATTGATCAGAAGGTACAGTTACAGGACATTTTTAAGAGACTGATGACCAGATTTTTCAATAGATTTCGAAAGCAAGAGTAGTTAATGGCCTCTTTTTATGTGTCTTCATTTTTCAACTATTGTTCTCTGGCTTTGCTTTGCTCAAGAACACTGTTGATCATGGCTGATTTTTATGAATACAGCGCATACTAAAAGCCGTTCAGAAGAACGCCACGAAAGGAGACCCTGAAAGCATCATCTCAGCCATCGATTACTACTGCCGGCACAAAGAATGGGCCATGAACGTGGGCGATGACAAAGGTAGCAACCTTTTTTCCATTGCCTCGCGTCCTTCTCCACTCCTTTTCCAATTTTCTCACCATAAGCTTGATTTTTTTGCTTTTATTATGCTCTTTTCTGCACTTGAGTGAATGGCTTTAGGGCTGCTCACAGCCGGCTGTTCTGAATGAGAAGTGATGGCAGTCTCCTGTCTACTGGTTCAATACGCTCTCTGCATGGCTGCACACAGCACACTAGTTGCATGTGTGTGTGCACAATGCAGAGCCAATGCATCCACACAATCAACAGCAATTAGGTGCACAGATGCATCATGGGATTGAGGATGTGCTGCAAATCCTTTATACAAAGTTATTACATTTTGATTGTTAATAATTGACAGATAGTAGTGGAATATTAATAAAAAAAAGAGTAATAACACTAGAAAAAATTATTTTCTTAGCATTTTTGTTTTGTTTGCAGTACAAACATACATCACGTCTGAGAGGCAAATATGCTTTAGATATTATCAAAATGTTTCAAAATTCATATCAGAATTTATTCTAGTAAAATTTTAATACCAATTATTACATTTTGAATCAGGTTTTAACTTTTTTGTTCTATCATTTTTATTTTGTTTTAATATATAGTTATATTATATTATAATATATTTATTTCAGTTTTAGTTATTTTGTTACATCATGTTAAACTTAATAAAAGACAAATGTTGCCTTTGCAGTTAACCATAATAAAATAAGTTTAAGGTTTTTTTTATATTATTTTATATTCTATTACGGTTTTAGTTTATTTTTTATGCTTTCAGTTTTATTTCAATATAATAATGCAGGTTTATTTAAGTATTTTTCCCTTACAAAATGGTATAGAAACAAGTTCTCTCAGAAACTGCTGATAAATTTCACAATTAATTACAAAAAAACTGCAAGTATATTGAATAAAATGTGAAATTTTAAAGTGGGAAATCTAATAATTTTTGTTTAAATATATACATAAATATATATATATATATTATATATTATATTTACATTTTTTTTACAGTGCATTAGCAGATTTTATTTTCTTGTTTAAGCCAAAATGTACTTAATTTTGCTTAATTTGTAAAAAAACAAAAAAAAACCAGGACCAAATCTTTTACTTTTGTAATTTTGTACTTGTATTATTTTGCTTCTCAGATGAATACAGTATATACAGTTTTCTGAAAAAAAGCATGTGCACCTGATGCTTCTTCAACAGATATTTTGTTATGTATCGCAGTGGTATAAGTTTTTGAGCATAAGTTTGATATTGTCCCTATTAGCAGCTCAGTTTCATGTGTGACAACAGGCACTGGTGAGTAAACGATGGCACAGAGCTGCTAATGGGGCAGAAAGGCTCTAATGATATTTCATCTGTCATTAGCCACCTCATTGATTAGTTTCCTCAGTTAACCTCTGGTTTGTGTTCTGTGTGTCTCTCTGAAGGGCTCATACTGGATTCTGTGTTGACGGAGGTAAACCCCAGTATAGCTCTGGAGCTCGGCACATACTGCGGGTACTCCACCGTTCGGATCGCTCGACTGCTGTCCCCTGGCTCCAAACTCATTACTGTCGAATTCAACCCAGCCTTTGCCGCAGTTGCTCGTCAGATCATTGCCTACGCTGGCCTTCAGGACAAGGTGAGAAAAAGAAGTGGTATGCAAAGGATAAACTGGAGTTAAAAAAAAACTGCAGTCAACTGGAGTAGACTATACGAAAGCTTTTTCAGTCAGAAACTGCACTGAATAATCAGATTCATTCATCACATTTGACATGACAGTGTTCAAAAATTAATTTAAATACGATATTTGAAAGATTGAAATGTTATTTCCTTGTAAAATACACTTATAATATTATTCATTCGTCACATTTGACATGGAAGTTCAAATCATGCAGTGTCGTTTGCATTATTGATAAAGAAAGTAAAATGTATTTTAATGTACCTTAACCACAGTTTTTAAATTTCAGTTTTAAAGTCATTTTAATGGCACAGACTTCTAATAAGACGAATGGCTCATGTTTCTTTCAAAACATCTCGAATGTTCCCCGAAAAAGACGGCTTGCTTTACGGCAGTAACAAACGCACGTTTACAGCGATTCACTGTAATTACGACAGTTGTATATTTGCGACAGTAAATTACACTTAACTGTGGGGGGGCTTCAAAAAAGTCGCAAAAATACACAAAATAATGTACAGTCGCTTGGAGCTAAGTACCTGTTTTAGGTAATAACGCTTTTTTGTTTTTTAAAGGTTACACTAGTGGAGGGACCCTCTGGTGATTTAATCCCCAAAATGAAGGAACGATTTGGAATAAAATCCTTTGATTTCGTGTTTTTGGACCACTGGAAAGATCGTTACGAGCCAGATACTAAACTTCTCGAGGTAAGAACCCCATTTTTTTCTATTACTGTTGTGAGATGTATGTTTGTATTAATATGTACATAATTGCATAAGACAACACGAAAGTAGACTATTGTTTAATGTAACCCCTAATTAAGTTATGCTAACATATATATATATGGCAAATTGCAAACATATTTATTTTATAATATTGTAGGACTATGGTCTGCTCAGGAAAGGCACTGTCCTATTGGCTGACAACGTCATCTGTCCCGGAGCCCCGGAATATTTGAATTATGTCAGGAATAGTCCACGTTATGAATGCCGATACTACAAATCCAACCTGGAGTACACCAAAGTCGAAGATGGCCTGGAGAAATCGGTCTTCTTAGGATGAGAAAGGTCCTATTTTACTAATAGATGTACATGTAAACAGGGTGGCACATAAGGAAAAAGAACAAGAAGCCACTTCCTCTAGTAAATTGTGGTGACATGTCTACTAAATCAGACAAACTGATGTTTTTGTCCTTACCAAACCCACTTGCTACGACATAATGCTGTGAAATCTCCTTAAGGTGCGTTCACACCGGACGCGAATTGCGCGAATAAATCGCGCTATTCGCGCGAAGTTAGACGCGTGAACATTTTG
>JAUMHR010000055.1:2751908-2762217 GCA_032361145.1 Enteromius fasciolatus
GTGAGTGGTGTTCCTCTGTGAAAAACTCACCAGCACAGTGCTAGTGATTTGTGAGTGGTTGCTAGGGTGTTGCTATTTAGTTGCTAAGGTGCTAATGGGTAGCTATGTAAATGCTATAGTGTTCTGGGTGGTTGCTAGGGCTTAAATGACAATTGTGAGTGGTGGTTGCCTCTGAAATACTCAACAACACAGTGCTAGTGATTTGTGGGTGGTTGCTAGGGTGTTGCTGAGGTGTTCTGAGTGGTTTCTAATGTGTTGCTATGTAAATGCTATAGTATTCTAAATGTGTGCTAGGGCTTAAATGGTGGTAGTGTGTTGTAGGCAGGTGTTGCTATTCAATTGCTTAAACGTTTTGAGCAGTTGCACAATGGTAGTATGTTGTGGGTGGTTTCCAGGTCGTTGCTTTGTAGTTGAAAAGGTGTTTTGAGCAGTTTCTAGTGTATTGTTGTGCAGTTGCCATAGTGTTTTCATTGGTTGCTAGGGCGTAAAAGACAAATATGAATCGCAAGGAGCGTCTCAATCAACTCCCTAGCTCGTGAATCAGTTGATCTTGTACACGAGTTCGGTCTGTGGTAAGTTCCCTAACTCAATTATAATATCATTATATTTATTGCATTCATTAGTGTGGTTTATGTTTCACGCTTGATGTTGATGTTATTTCCGGTAAGGGAGCACAGTGAGCATTGATGCTCCCTAGTTTTTGCTGTGCATTTTGGGGGTTTTCAGCAAGCAAACGTTCCAGTCCACTGAAAGGATTTCGCAATTAAGACATCCTTTACAATGGCCAACTCCCTGATCAGTGTCTTACTACTGAACAAGGGAGCTGATTGAGACGCACCCGCAATGGTTCATATAAAACCTTCCACCCAGTGCTAGGTTATTTTAGGTGGTAACCAGGATGTTGCTAAGCATTCTGAATGGTTTCAAGTGTGCTACTATGCAGATTCCATAGTGTTCTGATTTGCTAGGGCATAAAGGGCAAACAATAATGGTGTTTATCTCTGGAAAACTCATCAGTACTAAGCTAGTATGTTGTACTGTAGGTGGTTGCCAAGGTGTTGCTAAGTTGTTCTAAATTATCTTACGTGAGTGGACCCTGTGTAAAACAGCACTCATGCAGGTCTGTTTTTTTATAAATTTGCCTGATTTCTGGACATCACAGAAAGAGTCTAATAATAGGTGTTGGAACATTCAGATTTGTTCTGTCATGACAGAACAGACACCCTTGATTCACACCGGTCCCCGATGGCTTTCACTGTGAGTCAGACGCGTGACTAATGTGTGTAGGACTGCCTCATCCTTTCACTCACTTCATGATTCAGCACTCCAGCTTTACATCTGCTCACTGCAAGATCACACAAAACAACACCGTGTTAAAGAAAAGTGCACCGTTCCATAAAGAAAAGTAATAGCATTGAAAGGTTACTTGGCTGAAAACACAGCACATTCCTCATGACAGAGAATGTAAAAAGGAAACTCACTTCGGTGTGTGTGTATAAGCAGACCTCTGAAGTCACAGGCCTGTCCCACGGACCAGCCCTGCGGGAATTAATATTTGCCTGCTTAATCCCTCTTAATCCCAGATTTCAAAGGATGTGATTGTTTTTCATTGAGCGTGGCAAAGCCACAGGTTTCTCTTTGAGAGGACATTAATGACAGTTAAAATAGGATGCACAGTTTTTATTTAATACTTCGACTGCTCTGTAATACACAACATATAGCGCAATCTGTTATTATTATCAAACTGCAACTATAAAAATCTTGCAATTCCAAAAGGTTTACAATGCCAAAAATGTAAAAAATCTAATCTAATTTTTTGATCCACTTTACATTAACTCTATATATAATATTAGTATATGAGAATATTTATATTATTCAAAACATATTTTAAATACTGCACTTTGCATTTACAAAAAAATATATATTTAAGTATATTTTGAAAATAAAAGTATAAATATAAATATATTAACATGCACCAACATATATATTACACAGATAACATGGGAAAAAAATATATCTATCTACACTGGCTGTTTTGTGTTCTGCATCTGTGAAATGTTGCTGATTACCACTGAAAATCGCTTAGTTGCATGCTAAAGTTTGTAAAAGCGAATCACAAATTGTGTGCACAGTCAATTATTTTTCAACAGCTATAAAAATTGTCCCACCACTCAAAGAATGATTATAGATCAAGTAACACTTACTTTTATCATAGAAAAAAGTTTGACTAAAGCTGCAAGTTCTTTCTTTACAGTCTCCAGAATGCCACGGACTGTATTTTTTTCCTGTGACTGTTCAAACTGAAAAATGAGTCCAATGATTTTCTGTGGAAATCGACAGCTTGTCACAGATACTGTCGATAGATCTTATGTGCCGTGTATTAACCCTGGAAGATTCATTTGATGTAGAGGTTTCAAGAGTGTATTTTTATATTTTTTGCATATCAAAGGATGTGATGCTGAAATAAACCTGTAAATAAATAAGTGTTCTGTTGCCAAGCACTTTTTTTTTTTGTTTGGTTTTGTCTGAGGGCTCGATTTGTATCCTTGGCTTCCTATTAAGCTGCCAGTACAAACACAAATGTCACTTTGGTAAGAACGCTTCTACAAAGAACATAAATGTGAATACAGAAGCATCTCGCTGGTGTTGTGAAATTTCTTTTCATAGACTGACAATTTATGACAGTGTGTGCAATGTGTGAAAAGCATGCTGATTAAAAATAGAAAGAAAACGAAGGCCTTAATGATCATGAGAAGGTCACATATTTTTTTCTTTCTTTTAATGCATGAGAAGAGATGCAGAAACTGAGCCAATCAGCTCAGCAAGATAAAAGGCCTAAAAATCTAATCGTTTCATTATCTTTTCAAAATCTTTTTAATCTGTTCTCAACCCAATTCTGCTCTATTACACGCTGACCCATGGATCCATCCAGAATGCTTTTACATCCAGAAAGAAATATAATCATATAACAAAATCAGCATACTTTTATAAAGGTTATTTTATGGGCATGTTGTTTTTAAAATAAACTATGATCTAATTCCCTCTTCAGTGAAGACATGATACAGTGTATGACCAAACATATTGACTCAACAATGACATCAAATGCTTTAATATGCTTTACAAGCAATCATTTCTTAGACAGAGAAGAAAAATGACTTTTTTTGTTATGCAATGAGGCTGTAAACATGATCTTATCTTGGTAAAGCTAGTCACCCTTGGTTTTGTTGTGTATTCTAAAGCAGCCGGAGGAACATTGTGTAAAATAAAATGCTCAAAATACGTAGGCTACACATAAATGGCGGCTAATGCAAAATGTTCATTACAACAAAGGTTGATGATTTTAATCTTTTATTTTACCGTACAATAAAGTCACCGTACGCTGTGAGTGACAAAAAGAGAGCATTTTTGATCAAACTGTTATCAGCTGCTGAAGAGCTGTCGAGAGGTGAGGCGTCCTGAAACGTTTCATCACATGAAGCCTATACTTTTAATTATGACTAAATAAAACCAAGTACAGAAGCTGTCACAGTCAAAACACATGCAATGACATGTCTGAAATCTGCAAGAACGCTGCTGGCAGATACTGACTAAAATAGGTAAAAGATTGCATTATTTTCAGAAAAAAAAAAAAAAAAAATCCACTACATTTTATAAAATGATACAATAAAGCTTACTGAAAATAGTTGCTTGGTTTTAGATAGTCATAATAAAATAAACAAAATAAATAATAATGATAAGCTAAATAAAAACAACAAGAAAACTGTTTATAAATGTTTAAAAACACAATAAAAAAGGTGAAAAAATAAAACTCAAACAAATGTAAAGTAATAATTATGATTAAAAAAAAATATTAAAACTAAAAAATATATACAAATTATTTAATGAAGGTTACCAAACATAAAACTAATGTTAAAAAGGCAAAAATAAAAGTAATAAAAATCTATATTCCAAAACATATTAGCCATGTTGACATATTATAATATGAAAAAATAATTATTTACATATATATATAGGTTTCAAATTGTATTACAATAATTTTATATTATTATTTTTATTATTATATTATATTTTTTCGTGTTTCTAAAAGTGTCAGAAATCTTTTGTTTGCTTGCTCTCGAGAGGATAAAGGTATTGTGGTTATTTCTGACATCATGCTTTTGTCTTAAACAGAAATACGAGCCTGTATGAGCTCAGCGCTGATGGCAGGGTTATTCTTCATACCCTGACGCTGCCGCAGGAGCGCTCAACCTGGAGGGAGAGAAGAGCGAAAACTGGACCATTACATCATTGCTATGGGATAGAACGATGCCCCGCCCCCGCGTTCCATTGGCGGAGCGACCTGGCCTCAGATCCCCGTTGGTTAATGACTGCGTAACGGGAAGCAGCGAGGGGGCGTGGCCTCAGCGTGTAAGGGCGCTTCAAATACACTGTAAAAGATGCATAAGGGAGCGATGCTGATGCTGATGCTGGTGATGCGAGAATAATTTCTCAGAGGCAAGCTTTCGAACGGACCGAGAGGGTGATGATGGACTTCACATTTAGGATAAAATAAATAAACGCTAAATCGAGTCAGCTGGCCAGAGCAGAAGCGAACGTTTACTCAAATTGCAACATAATAGTAGAGAAAAAGGTGAGAGTGAGACCCTGGATCGGATCCATCCTACAATCGCTGGAGGTAAGGGCGTTTCTGAAAGCATCTCCTTGCCATTTGCTGTTTCAGTTCAGAAGTTACAAACTTACAAACTGATGGTACTTCATAAAGGCAATAAAACCGCTGCTAAATGTGTCTTATATGAAGAGTTGGAGGGTTTTGCTCTGAAGTTTGAGCTCGTCTCTTTCTTTCATGGAGGTGACGGTCGAGTCCTCTTAACCTGCTCCTGGACTCAGTGACCCTGGAGGAAGCATCTGAAGAGACGTTTAGAAAAGCCTTGTTGGTTTGATTTGTCTATATGGTTTATTATTTATTTATGAATCAGTGTACGCTTTAAATTACAGTGTTGATGTTACAGCTTACACAGCAACTAATGAAAAAAATGTGAGTAGTTTTGCGAGCTGCTTGGACATGATTATTGGTATTACTGTAACACAAATCATAACACTGAAATTTAAAGTTTTAGGTTTATGTTTTTATGTCAGGTGATAACCTTTATGACCTACACTTTTAATATATTTTCAGAGTCATATCTACTTACAGTATAATATTCTATTGATGAACTCTATTGATGAAACAGGGATGTCACATTTTCAAAACGTACACCTTTATTTACCCCTAAAAAGATACCCAAATGGCACTTTTTGAAAGGGTACCTCCCCAGTGACAGCTTTTGTACATTTTTTTTCTGAGAGGGAAGGAGTGTTTGATCAAAATATAGAACAAATTGCCATCAGAAACGCAGCTGTATTAGTATAATTTCTGGAAGATATGATTTAGAAGCAGAAACAGGGCATCTTAACCTGTATCATAGTTGACGACTCAATTTTGGCAGCGTATCCTGAGAAATGTTTTCTTGTTTAAGTGCCTTGATAGTTGTGTTTGCATGCACTGAGAGAAAACGCGCTGTTTAATTATAGCTGCTCTAAATAAAACAGCGCAGAAGACCTCTGAAGGAGCAAACCAGGAGAAAATGGCCCGTGGGAATATGAGTGAACGTAGCAGAGACAGCACAGGAACCCTTAACACTCATAATGGATGCTTACATCCTCAGTTCATGTGATCTCACACTCCATTTGATTACTAAGTGCAGATTTATTTCCTTGGGCTGCTTTCCCTGTTTCTTATGGCTTAATTATAGAATCCCAGAGTGAGATTTTATTGCCAGATCTTTCTTCTGTAAATTTAACATCTGTTTTTGGCCTACAGTGGTGGACCATTATTACAATTGATTATTCATAGTGCATGCACCTGTTTTTTGTTTGAACATTTCTGCATGTTTTAGACACTTCTCTAAAGGAACTTCAAGGCATACATTTTTTTTCAGTACTTTAGCATTAGTGCTGTTCTCTACCACTACCATCATTTATATACATTTAACTATTTTTACATATATATGCATAAATATACATAAATATAATTATTGCACGCATGCACCCGCATGTACTGTATATACATAATCTTTTTAATATAACCTACAAGTATATACTTTTAATAATGTATATCCATATTCTTTTTGTAAAATGATAATATATTTATAAAATAATGTCGGGTGTAATTAATTACAGTAACCTTTTCCCTTAAAAAGTTTACTTATAATTTTTCTGAAATTTAATTACCTTTCATTTTTTGTATTCAATAGTGTTGAAAAGATCAAAACTTTTCCCTTTAAATACTTTATATATGATATACTTCAGGTATAATACTGTATTATTTATCAATATATACTGTAATAAAATACTTCAGAAGTGTTTTATTGTATTTATTATTGAATTATTTATTTAAATTGTCATTTAGAGTGAATCAAAAAGTTCTCAATTATATTATTTAAAATGTGTAATATACCAGACTACATTACTAACAGCATTTTGGTCATGTAATTTGGTTTCAGTAATGGACTACAACTTGTATGGAATCTACTCAGTATATATACAGTATGCTGATGTGTTATGTGTGCTGGATGTGTGGAGTGCTGGAAGGGTTGCTGCTTTGCATAATGTACTGAAGAGTTTGGGCTGTACCGAGGCACTGTTGCATTGGTTTGGAGAGGTTATTGAGAGCCAGCGGTGCTGTGGGTGGAGAAATGCATCAGGTCTTTTGTGGCCCAGAACAAATGTACATGAAATAACTCTTGGACGTGTCCTTGAGCGAGTCAGCTCCATCTCTGCGTGTCTCTGTCGACATTTCAGCTTATCTGTCTCGCTCACTTTCACTCTGTCTCTCTTGTCCTGTCCACTTCCTATCTTATCTTCTTAATCAGAAATGATTCTCGCTTTCACAGGACACTTAACGTTCAATTGAGGAAAGAAATAAAGTGGCCAGAGAGAAAACAGGGCGTACAGCTTCAGTCATTTACCATTTAATACCTGGCTTTGTATTGAAAAATTGGTTCCTTACAACTGATGAGTGAGAATCTGAATAAGCTCCATAGGAAATGGAATTAGAAATTTAAAAATCAACTTAAAATTTTAACTTGAAATTCAAATTCTAATCCCTTCCTTCAGAGTAATTATAGTGTTATTTTTTTAGGATAATTCTAAAATTACCTTTCACAAAAATAATCGGATCCAATTCTCTAAACCTTTTATTTTATGTTGATGAACTTTTATTCAAATAATTTTACAGCACAATATAGTGTTGAACAAATGATTTTCAGATAATAAACAAATAAATAAATAAATAAAATAAACAATGAAAGATAACAAAAATTACTATAAGCTATATAAAAAGTCAAATATATGAAAATTAATATTCGTAAAGGAAATGTACATTTCTATTTGGGGGATTTCAAACACTGATTATTAATATTACCGTATGGAAATAATTTAAATGTTCTGTGCATATATAAATAGTATTGGAACTATAAAGAGCTATAGCTTTTTAACGCACTCCTATGAATTTCATCCTATTTTAATTCTGCATAAATAAATTGTGTAATGGAATTGGACTTTAAGGGTATACAAGTTGATTCACTTAGCTCACTGCATCTAAAGATACAAAACTAAAGGCATAAGAATATGGTAACAACTTCATTGGACAACTTTTATGAGTTATATTGAGCAATTATTCCGAGCATCCCAAACAATGCTGTGCAGCTTAAATGTAGTTGTTGCATGTTTATACATATTGTGGTATTTTTACAAGCTGTTAACTCACAAAGATCTTATAAAATGTGTAAAGGGAATCAAGACAGAGGCAGAAATTCATCTGTTACAGAGAAACAGCCTGTAAAGAGCAACAAGAAGCAGGTATGCATGAGCATTCTGGCCTTTTTAGGGTTGCATCTTGTGACATCATTTCCTGTTTTGGCTTGTTTAGATGTCTGTGTTTTATTTAAATATCAGTCAAACCGCAGCAGAATCTAAAAAGTGAATCTCAGTCTGCTTCAACAAGGTTCAGATGGCAGCATTCACACTTATTCAGACCAACCGAACTATCTTTTGTCAATCACACCAGAGTTTATTTTTTAAAAAAAGTGTAAACATGTCCTTAAAGGCATTCTCAGTTCATTCCTGAATCTCACTGTTTAGTACAAATATTGCCAGAACTTAACTTTACTCTGTAATGTTTCATTAGAGACATTTAAACAGTGAGTCATAAGTCTATTTTTTCACTCAGCCCACTCTCCCAGCAACAGTTTTTTTTGACACCAATAAGTGTGTATTCATGGACAGTAATGTGCTGTGTGGTGGGTGTATGTGATGGTCTTTACATTTAATGCTCAGTGTTTTTTTCACCCCAGCAGTGAAGTGATAGGGCAAATAACTTAGTGGGCCCTCCAATTGCATTTATTGGCATCAAAAAAGAAAGCTTTGAATTTTAAGTGTTTTTCTCTCACAAAAATGCTTACACTGGCATTTCTTTGATTCAGTTTGCATCCCATTTAATTTAAACGCTGCACTAGCTCCAGTGCAGCTTTCATTTGACTCTCTTCACAGCTTTGGATGCTAGTTTGATTAAATGTGTACTGACACTGGCTCACGTCTACACACTGAAATAGGGTTTCTTTAAGGAATAGTTTACCCAAAAATTAAAATTTGCTGACAATTTACTAATTTTCAGACCATCCTGGATATAGATGAGTTTGGTTCTTCATGTGAACAGAATTGGAGCACAACAATGTAGTATTATATCGCTTTCTCACCTAAGGATCCTCTACAGTGAATGGGTGCCGTCAGAATGAACATGAAGCTTTTTTTTACAAACATGAAGCTTTTCCCTTCACAAGACATTAATCAATTAACTCGAGTCGTGTAGACTGCTTTTGGATTATTGTGATGCTTTTATCAGCTGTTTGGACTCTCATTCTGACGGCACCCATTCACCATTGGTGAGCAATGTAATGCTACATTTCTCCAAATCTGTTCTGATGGAGAAATAAACTCATCTATGTCTTGGATGGCTTGAGGATGAGAACATATTTAACCATTTTTTTTTATTTTAGGGTGAACTTTTCATTAAATATTCCACATCACGTCACCTGATGTTTATTAGCCATGAACTGAATTTATATTAGTTAAACAGTTTATGTTGGCTATCCACTGTGATGTGTAAGTTGATATTGGTAATACATATTAGTGTGTAAGAAAGTGGCTTGAAACACAAATGAGGACATGAATTGTTGACAAATTATGACGGCCCAGATGCATCTTTCCTTCACACCAATTAACAGCTGCTTCCCCCCCCACCCATTTTTACCCAATAGCAAAAGCCAAGGATGAAAATTAAAGACCTGCCTGCAGTGCCCTCAATAATTAATAACCCATCCATGAATTTTTCATCGGCTCCAATACGTTTGCAGATGTGAGGGGCTGTGTTCAGGCATGGCAAATAAAAAGGAAAGGAAAGTGTACTAAAAGAGAGATCAGCCCCAAAGGGTTATCGGTTACACACCCTCCTAATCTCCAATCACCGCTCTACTACAGCACATCTATGGGGAACAACACCATTGTCTTGCTCTCCATTGGTTTGCTCTGATGTATGTGGTCATGTGTACATGGTCATATCATTGCATTTTAATGGTTTGCAGTACACCGCATTGGGCATCTTGTGAATACAATTGTCGGGATGCTTGTTTGTTTCCAGCAAACATGATCGCTTTTAAAAGACGCAGATCTAGTTGTAGAACTTTTGCACCGGACTCATGAACAGCTGGATGGATAATCTCTCTTAAATTACAGTCTGAGCCAGTCATTCAGTGCACTTCTCTTGGTCACTGAGCTGAGTGGCACAACTTTTATAATGAAGACAGTGAATCAAACCACATCTGTCCCACTATATAGTGCCTAATTCATTATTTTTCAGCTGTATCATGAGGACATTAGCACATGATTTGTGGACATGTGCAATTCAGAATATGTGTTGTTTGACATGTAACACACACACAAACAGTTAAAATATAGTGTTCAAACATGATTTTTATGATATGTTTTATTTTATGTTGCTGTTGTTTTTTCAGAATGCATTGCTACTTCATGTAATCTTTAATTATTATTTATTCATTTAAAAATAATAAAGGCTGGTTGTCTTGTTTGGCAGTGAGCCCCTGCTGGTAGATGCTGCAACTAAAAAAACTATCCATTTACTCGTACTATTCTATTAAAATTAATATTAATAAAAAGTATCTTTAATAAAAAAAAAAAAAAAAAAAAAAAAAAA
>JAUMHR010000055.1:2762317-2784680 GCA_032361145.1 Enteromius fasciolatus
GGAAAAGTTGAGATGCATTATTCGAATGCTTGGCTAAAAAGATGCGTCTTTAATCTAGATTTAAACAGAGAGAGTGTGTCTGAACCCCGAACGTTATCAGGAATGCTGTTCCAAAGTTTGGGAGCCAAATGTGAAAAATTTTAATTTGTTACGATTATGATCATCCACACTAAAAGTGTTTCTAAAAAAAAAAGCTTATGGCTCAATATTTGTGGGAGCTTTTCCTTGAGCAGAAAGCATTCTCACCTGTCACCTGAGGGCCGAAGCTGTGGCCTTTACCCCTACTCTGTGTCTGTCTCTCATGAAGAAAATGACAGGCTGACGGCAACAGTCAAAATAAGCGTACATACTATTCTTGTCACAACTGGCTTGACCAGAGTTCAGCACTCTACGTCACATTTTTAAAGACACTATGTTTTTGAAATAGTTAACTTTATGAAGACCATCTCAAGATGGAGCTTGTTACAGTTTTTAGTCTCTGCCTTGGAATCACACAATTCTGAGAACATATTAGTCCTTTTTTCCCCACTCAAAATTGGACTTTATAATTTGCAATTAGCTTATATCTCACAATTCTGACTTTATATCTTCCGTTTGCAAGAATCAAAACTGAGATTTTGCAATTCTGAAAAAAAAAGTCTGAATTGTGAGAGATTTTATGTTTTATGAGATGCGTTCGGTATTTCTGATATGAAATGAGTGTCTTTTATCCACTTGTAGAAAATGATTTATTGCCTAATTTGCATATAGGAGAAAGTGTTTCTCCATTCCCCTCAAATCAACTCATCTTCAACGTGCTTGAGCAGAAACATTTTCACCTGTCACCCAAGGGCTAAAATGTGGCCTATATCTGTCTCTATGCAGTTTGCAGACCAGTCACTCATGAAGAATGCCATTAAAACATCAGAGGAATCCTGGATTGAGCAACAGATGCTAGAGGACAAGAAAAGGGCCACGGATTGGGAAGCCACCAATGAGGCCATAGAAGAGCAAGTGGCCAGAGAATCATACTTACAGTGGCTTAGAGACCAGGAGAAACAGGCACGACAGGTGTGCTAACCATACTAACTACCTAACATCATGTTTCATTCCATCAGAAGCTGCATTTTTATTCTAATCAACAGAATCGGGTAGTTTAGTCACAAAACCTTTGGCGTCATAAAGTAATCACTGGTTTGATGCTGATCGCATAGGAATTTTTCACAAAGTCACAAGCAAGCTGTGATGAGTGCTTCATTGGTTAAGATACACATAGCTAAAACTATCGGCTACGCAAATACCTGCAGCCCGTGTGGTTTGCGTTTTCACACTTCTGCCAGCTGAGAAGAAGACCATTCTTCACAGAAACAATAGGCTTTCTTATAAATCACTTCTTGAACTGACTGACACCAGTGTATCAGAAAGAAAAAAAATGGTCTTTTGATCTAGCGAATATAAAATATTTGACACAAACCACCTTTCCGTAAGTGTCCTTGAATAAGAATGTTTACTTTTTTGAGTGACAGACTTTAAAGATACGAAGTGTCTGTTCGCTTATCATTTGTGAATGGATGTGTTTGCTTGTGTTGCTCCCTCAGCCTCGTAAGGCCAGTGCTACGTGCAGCTCGGCCACGGCTGCAGCCTCCAGTGGTTTGGAAGAATGGAGCGCCCGATCCCCACGGCAGCGCAGCTCCGCCCCTTCTCCAGAGATTCCTGATCCTTCGCATTCGGACACACCCACTAAGCCCCCCTCCCCGGCCGGAGCGGCCCTCGCACTATCCAAACCCCCATCACCCTGTGCCCCAGGTCTGTTAGCAGTGTTTACGTTTCCTCTAGCAAGCCCATTTATAGGGTAAATGCCACATGATGTTCATGGATAATTAAACAGATTGTAAGGAAACAAACATGTCAAGAACATGTCAGGGTTGTATTTCACTTTAAAATCTCAAGGAATTAAATGAGAAATTATATTTGGCACAAAGAAAGCCTGTTTGTGCAGTTCAAATTGTGTTATGTACACTACTGGTAGAGGTCTCTTCTGCTCACCAATGCTACGTTTCTTTAATCAAAAATACAATAAAAAAAACAGTAATATTGTAAAATATTATTACAATTTAAAATAACTATTTTTTTATTTGAATGTGTTTTAAAATACAATTTATTTCTGGGATACAAATCTGAAATCATTTTAATATGTTGATTTGATACTTTATAAACATTTTTTAATATTATCAATGTTGAAAGTAGTTGTACTGCTTGATTTTGTTTTGTGGAAGCCATGGTCATTTTCCTAAATTATTTGATGAATAGAAAGTTCAGCATTTATTTGAAATAGAAATAAATTTCATATATATATATGTATTGTACATATTATGTACATATACATAAAAATAGTAATGTAAACAAACAGTCTTACAGCAATTATTACAGTATTGTACAACAGTAATGCATATGATGAATAAATGTAAGAAAACATAATTATAATTAAGTGTAATCAAGAAGTAATTAAAAATAAAGCCTCAAAACTAAATTGTACAGATGCAATGCAGTAATGACTATTTGTGCATAAATATGCTTCATTTTAATATCACTGTGTAAATAATATCACTGTTTACAAAATAAATAAATGAATAAAAAATAGACAAAAGTTTCTTAAAGCAATTATTTTTATGTGTGGTCTTTTTCAACCCATAAGCACTGCAGGAGAAGCCACATAGATCTCTGAACTTTAGTCTTTCAAAATACAGATTTCTTGTGTTCTGTCTCACCATTTAGGTCCCAGTAACCAGGCTTGTGTTGGACCAGACAGACCCACCTCGTCTTCTCTGGTGTCTCTGTATCCAGCACTGGGCTATCGGGCCATTATGCAAGAGATGTCCCCTACTGCTTTTGGTGAGGAAGTGAAATCACGCTTGCCAGTTCGTCTAGTTGTCCTGCCTGATTCAGCCTGAAAGAATCCAGGGCTCAGGAATGCCATGTTAATCACGGCGCTCACTTGCCTTCCTCATGCGTCTCACACAGCTTGAATCTGTGATGTGATCCATGTGATTCAGTGTGGATCTGTATGAATTGTACCCAGCACTCATGCAGAAAACAGCATGTACAGTCGTTATGTGCAGTTAAATACATTTGATTGCAGCTGAGTATCGGCACACCCCAGCTACTGTTGACATCAGCTTAAAGAACTTAAGAAGGTGTAAATAGGGAGGGAATGTTTTTGTAACTGTTGTAATGGATATACATCAGTCTGAAAAGATGGACACACCTACTCATTGCTGCTATTCACATTTGATAATAGTAGTAAAGGCTTTTTATGAAGTTGCTATGTATGTTGCACATGCTATCAGTTTGGCTTTTAAGCCTTGGAAATTTAATTTTACATTACTGGTCAAACGTTTTGAATAATTAAGATGTTTTTGACAATTAAGTCTTTTCTGCTCTCCAAGGCTGCATGTATTCATTCAAAAATAAAATAAGAACAGTAATATTGTTAAATAATATTACAAGTTCAGTTTTTTTATTAGAATATATGTTCAAATGTAATTTATTCCAGTGATGTAAAGATTTATTTTTTTAGTCTACTCCAGTGTCACCCGATCCTTCAGAAATCAAAGAGATTAATAGTGTTAATTACTTAAGGTATATTAAACTGATCTAATTTAATGAAGATATTTACTCTAATGTTTAAAATCTACTTCAAATGAATCCTGTTCTTTTGAAATGTATTTTAAAAAATACATCCCAAAAATCAGCATGTTAGACTGGTTTCTGAAAGATCATGCGACACTGAAGACTGAAGGAATGATGCTGGAAATTCAGCTTTGCATCCCAGGAATAAATTACATTTTAAAATAAATTTAAATAAAAATAAGTTGACACAATATAAAATTTTTTATTATATTTTTAATCAAGTAAATGCAGCCTTTGCATGCATACGAGACTTCTTTCTCATTAAATACATTAAAAAATATTTTAAAACGCAATTTTTCACAGGTAGTGCATGCCGTTATCTTTAAAACTAATTTCAAGCATTTAAGCAGAAGTATTTGGACGATAATTTCAGTCATGTGCAAAATGTTTTGACCTGTGGTTTATATAAAAGGCTATGTTTTTATCTGCATCAGCAAACCATAATGTGTTTTGTTGCTCTTGTTTTGCAACAGGCCTAACAGACTGGGAAGATGACGAGATATTGGCGTCCGTCTTGGCCGTGTCACAACAGGAATACCTCGACAGCATGAAGAAAAACGCCATGCATAGAGAACCTTCTCCAGACAGCAGTTGATAAAGGAGGGTTGAGGCACAATCTGCATCTGAAGCAGGAGACAGATACATGGGGATCAAACCAGTCACATTCTCTCCATCACCATGCAGTTCACATTGTCCTTCCTTTCCTTCCCCATCCATCCATCCATCCATCAGTTCATCACTGGCCTCAGCCATCCAGCAGTAATGGCCCATTGTTGTGATACTCACCTAACCACTCCTTTTCTTTCTTATACCATTCACACCATCATTGGACTTCTTTAGGTGCATGTGAAAATAAACATGACTGATATCATTATAGAAAACACCGGGAAACGAAAAGTTATTGAAAAAAAGTCATACTTTATCCTCCTAATTAATTGATTAATATAATCTTGTTTTATTTTCTTGTTCGGGATGAAAATGCTCTTTTTTTTCTTGGAATAAAAAAAAAAAGAACTTTCTGAAGAAATATACTTATTTGTTGGCTTCCTTTTTATATGGCCTTGATTCATATTTTTGATGACTTCAAAATTATTTTTTAAATGTGGAAAACAGTTTTATTGAAGAACAAAATGTTTCTGGATATTTATGCATGTAGAAATGCATGCAATTTCAATGCAATGCTGAAGTGTCTCAAAGGACCACTGGAAACCTATAAGTCTGGTAAGTGAACTCCTAAAATCTGCATATAAAGCAATAAATGGCATCGCTATTGAAGTTCCGTTTTTCTTGGTATACCATCATGGAGACAAAACCACATTCGATTTTGTAAATAGCCTATGTGGGACTGTCCCACAAGCGCAGAGCATGCATGAGTCATGCCCTTCAGATGGGTTTAAGATCAACCTTATTTATATGTGCAGATGTGTGCAATATTTTTACTAAATGACTGTTCGTTTAACAACACTGTTGTTTTTACTGTTTGAGTACAGTTTTTATAATTACTAGTGAATAACCTAATTAGTTATTTTTGTGTTGTTGTTTTTTTTCACTTGTGTGACTAACTATTCCTTAATCACTAGAACTTGTTGTTTGGGTACTACTTAATTTCTCAATTCAGATTCAGTGTTTTTGATAAAAAAATAAAAATGTTTTTCCATATAATTCTATATAAGGATCTAGGGGTTAAATTCACTTCCATTTACCTGTTCCATTTTTTTAATTTTTATTTTTTACTAGTCGTTTAGTAGTTGTAAAATTCACTAACTGCTAGGATCTATTTTTGTTATATTTGTAATATAACACTAATATCGGTTTAATTTGTTACTAGTTGCATTTATCTCTACTAACTGCTTTGCAGTCTATTTAGAATATTATAACATGTTTAATAAAAAATGCTAATAGAAATAGCTTGCAAGTTTAATGCATGAGTGAATTCAAAATTTACGCCTTACAAAAAATGCCAAAGGTGTTCTCGTCATCGCGCGCGCGCGCCCTTTCTGAGGGACGTTGGGCGTAAGAGCTGGGGAGATTCTTCACATTTTAACCGCACCTCATTAATATACATTATAGAAAATAACCAGTGCTGTGATTGGTTGTCGGTTCAAAACAGTCCAAGCGTGTTGGCCACGATTGGGCGGGTTCCTTAGAGTGGGCGTGTTTACGCGTATAAACTTGAAACATCAACAAACTGCGAGATGATTCAGAAGTCTGTCTGAAGGAGAAGCCACGCACGCAGACGTTCGCTGCTAACGGCGGAATTTGACTTGAACTGCGAACAGAGACAGCGACGAACCGCGACAGATTACTATGGATATGTTCTGCTGAGGCGGCGCACTCAACTAGCTGAAGATATCCCTTGCTTTTAGAGTTTTTAATTTGTATGAAAACTGAAAATGTTGGATAAAAGGATCGTTGACCTGCGCTCGGATGAGCTGGAAGGCGTAAGAGCAAAAAATGGTAAGTTCATTAAAATACTGCACAAGAAAAAAATATTCACAGCTAACGTTATGTTTGAATTCGCCTTTAAATTATTTCGAACTTTATCAACAGTTAAATAATAAATAGCGCTTGTGATAAATATACAAATCCAAAAGCCTAATGTATAATATCCGACGTGCATTCTTGGTTGTTATTTTACATCTTTATTATATCTGGTTTTCAGTTAAAGAGCACTTTGAGAAGCAATATAAGATGGGATCCCTTCTGGGAAGCGGAGGGTTTGGTTCTGTGTTCTCCGGACAGCGCATTTCAGACGGACTACAGGTAAAAATAAAATCCTAAAACATAAAATGCAAACATTTGTGCATATATATAATTATAACGTTGCATTCCTCCTCTAAATTACTTGTATTATCATTTTAGGTCGCTATCAAACAAATAGCCTGTGATAGAATTCAGCAGTGGGCCAGTCTGGTGAGTAATAATCCTTAATATTAATGTTTTGGGTTTTTTTATATAATTTTTTTTTTTTAATTTGTAATCCAAGTAGAGCTACATTAGTTTAAATTTTAACGTACAAGCATTGAGATCATAGAAATATGAATTGTAGCGCCCTCTTCTGATTGTTTTGGTTTTTACCGGAACTGCGTCGTGCACAGAAATAATACAGAAAGTGACGTAGGCGTGACGATACGGATTTTTCAAAACAGCCTAAAAGGGAAACTTAAATGGACTTTCCCATGTGTGTCAGAGCCTGTTTCACAGTAATAGCTTTGATAGGTGAGATATTTATGGTTTCCAAACAAGAAGAATATTTATAGGTTTATAATATTAACCAGATTGAATTGTAGTTCCCCTTTTAATGACCTCGGGAGAAACCCATGTTTACACCTGCAGTACCCTATTTTGGGACTTTTCTAGGGAACATTTTTAATAAAACGTTTTTTCCGGTGGAAAATAATCAGAATAATGACCATTGTTTTTTTATTTACCTTTCATAGCCTGGTACAGCAAACAAAGTCCCCATGGAGATCGCTCTCCTCCTGCGTCTGGGTGGAGGATCAGGGTCTCTACCCGGTCACCGCAGCATCATCCGGATGCTCGACTGGTTTGAGGTGCCAGGTCAGGGATACCTCATAGTGTTCGAGAAACCCCAACACTGCCAGGACCTTTTTGACTTCATCACTGAACGTGGGGCCCTAGAGGAATCCATTGCACAGAGGTGTGAAAAAGCGACAGTCTTTTGCCATTCGATTCTAACAGTAAGCCACAATACTAATGAGAATTGTCTTTTTTAGATTCTTCAAACAGGTCATTGAAGCCCTGCAGTTCTGCCACTCTAAGGGAATTGTGCACAGGGACATCAAAGATGAGAACATCCTTGTTGACAGCCGCACTGGAGACATCAAAATCATTGACTTTGGATCTGGTGCTCTACTGAAGGACTCCATTTACACTGACTTTGAAGGTAAGGCAGAATTTGAGTGGCTATTGACTGTATCATGAATCTGGAGCGGTTTCTAATCACCTCTCTGTCTGTTTAGGGACCAGAGTCTACAGCCCTCCAGAGTGGATCCTCCAGCAGCGTTACAGCGCTCGTCCGCTCACCGTGTGGTCGCTGGGTGTACTTCTCTTTGACATGGTGTGTGGAGACATTCCCTTCGAGCGGGACGCTGACATTGTGCATGGCACCCCAAGTTTCACTAAACGCATCTCCAAAGGTGAGCCCACGAACAAAATGAAACCTACTTTCTTAAAGAGACAGTCCACCCAAAAATAAGAATTCTATTATGATTTACTCATCCTCGCGTTTGAAACCTGTATGACATTTTTGAAAAAAGTAATGTAATTCCATTAATTTAATTAACTTAACTATGCCTTAAACATTTCTTAAGCAAAATGTCCTTTAGGCTTATCAAACTGTTAAAAACAGATGCAATTAAATGGAAAAAGAAGTCCTGTCCAACACTGCACTTGTAGGTTAATTAAACTTTTTTTTTTTTTTTTTTCATTTCAGAATGCCAGTCTCTGATTCGCTGGTGCCTTTCGTACAGGCCGGAGGAACGGCCTAGTTTGGAGCAGATTTTGCAGCATCCTTGGATGATGGAGAGCACTGAGGACATTGGAGATTTGCAAGCAGAAAGCAATATTAAGCCAAGCCTTTAAATCCTGAAGGACTTTGGATTTGATTCAGAAATTTCACACACACACACTGTTTTGTTTTACACACTGGACTTCCTGAACTCTAGCTGCTTGCTTCTGGATTCTTCCTTATTTATTTTTTGTTTGGCTGTGGCTCAACATTTGTGTTGTTTCATCTGGACTTGGGATCTATATTTACCCAGAATGGCCCTGGATTGCTGCAGGTTTACTTTATGAATGAATATTTCCCACAACTACAACCATCACAGCTCAGTGCAACTTTTTTTTATTTATTGCTGATTATTTATTTTTTTCAGCCACGTACTAATTTATTTTTGCAAGAGGTTTCAGAAGCAGCAGACTGTGTTCGTCTTGTTTGTTTGGTTTTGTTTTTGAAGTTCTAACTGGCCTAAATTACAGTAGGTGGACTATTTACCGCAGTTATTTACCAGACTGCGATGATACCTGGTTTTACAGGTTTCTGTTGTACAGTGATATTCTTTCCCTGTTCTAAGGGGTTACAAAAAGACTTTGGATCTGCTTTCCAGCCTTTTGATGGGAGGCCTGGCGGAACAATAATTCAGGCTCACGTGAATCTGTTCCCATTTAACAACACGCACTCTCAAAGAAGGTGCGACAGAAGAGAAGAGGAACATTCCTGTGGATCCTGTTTACTCTAAATGAACCAATTCCCTAGATGGATTCCTCAGAGCCATTACAAAGCTGGCTTTTGGTTTCTGTTGTGAAATACCTGCGCTGTAACTTAAAGAATGTTGTCAGGATGCTTTGTACTGAACAAACTCAGCCTCTTTTGTTGGAAATGCCCAAAGGTCGGCATTTTGACTAATATGAGAGTTTCAACCACTTACCCACTTTTGATGTTTACTGAAAAGTGCCTATGGGCTTTTCCTAATTGTCTGATTACTCACCAAAGAGATCTGCCAAACTGTCTTATCTGAGGTAAACGTGCATAACGCCAGATTCGTCTGATTCGGATTTGAAATCTGGAAGTAAAGCAAATTCTCCAAGTGATTTTCTTGGATCCAAAACAGCATTGACATGTTTGAATTTTGTATGATTTGAGACTTTCAAAATGTTATGTTTGCAAATCAGAATTTCCCCAACATAACCTGTAATGCATCCATGTAAACACTGGGGTATTTTTGATAAGGGCAGTTGACTTTTTTTCTTTTCTTTTTTTTTTTTTTCCATTTAAAAAATCCTGGCGTTTTTAGCTTGGATTGGCACAAACATTTTCTGTAAATACTTGTGTATTCAACAATGTACTGTGACTGATGTCACACGATGTTTAATTTAAAAGATTCTATGAATAAATAATATAGATGTGAAATCTCTATATTTAAAGAAACACCTGTCTTGTCTTTTCTATCCATTTTTGCTCATGCAAATGAGAAACAAAATGAGAAACTCCAGCCATATCAGTGATCATAGTTTTCTGTTCATCACTTTAAGGGAATTTTTAAACAGGCCTCTCCAGTCCAACCATTCAGGTTAGTTATTCCCGACAAGTGAAGCAGGAATGTTTTTAATCATGTTCACGTGCATGCTTTATTGTAATGACAGAACTGACTTTTCCACATGGTTTAAAGTGTGCATCTTGCACCCTGAATCTATATACTGGTAGAAACCAAGGTGTGTCACAATAATCCTCAAAAGTGAAGCCATCGTGTTTTGATTACCCCCAGGTGGCTGGTCACAGTATACGTTATAAACCCCACCCCAAATCTGACATCACATATTTGTTTTCAATTTGTTGTCATTTGATGCATATTTTATCACACTGATGTAAGTTCAAGTATTTGTTGCAAATATGCCATGACCAAACACCTGAGATGATGTCAACCCTCAGACAACATAAATTAAATAAAATATATTAAGTTTCTACAATATGCAAACATACTGTATACTGTGTTTTTTACACTCACTCTGGACATGAGAAACATTCACTTACACTAGTGGCCACTGCACAACTGGTCATTAGTTAGTTATATCACTCTATCACAAGCCACTTTAAATAAATCACTTCCAAGCATATTTGCATGCACAAGTCACTTTGATTATGTGGACTGCACAGCCCCTGGCCATTACTATTTTTATTTATTTATCTAGTTTGTAGTTTTTGTTGTTGTTGTGTATTGTTTATATATTTCTTATATTGTGTATTTTGTACTGTACAGCTATTTCTCTTTTATTTAAGGTCTGAGCAGTTGTCTAAGCATTTCCCTGCATATCGTACTGTGTATGTGTCAAATATAATTTGAATTTGAAAAGCGCTATGTAAATAAACTTGAATTAAATTGATTGAACAGTCGCCCTACATTTGTAATGTGGAAAGGAACAGAGACCATTTGTTTCAGTAGAAGTCGCTATGACATCAGAATGTTTTTAAAACTGATATTTGGTTTAAAAAATACATGCAGTTGGTTGTGATGTCTATCTGTATATCTATGCTTGCAACTATGTGGAATTTCTTATGTACTGCTGCCCCCTAGTGGTTCCTGTGATGCAGTGCAATAATTCTTTGGCGCAATCAAACGTTTGTATATATGTACTCGTTTCCCCCACAGTATTAGTTCAGCTAAATATAAGTTAAGCAAAGGGTGGTACACTAGTAAATTATTAGGGTTAGTTAAAAATAAAAATATATATATAAAAATAAAATGGCAAATAAAAGTCGAAGAAGAAAAAAGTTACCAAAAAGAAAAAAAACTTCCACGTACAGTCACGGGAAGTGATTTTGTGGGATGTTAACCCTTCTCTCGATAACATCTGATGTGTTTCATCGAGCAGCTGAAGAGAAATCAGCATTAAACTCTGTAATCATTGCAGATCGAGCAGATCGTAGTTATTTCTGGACATACTGGAGTTCATGCTTAATGATGATGACGACTGGACGAGGACTGGACCACGGTAGGAAGCATAACTTCATCCTCTGTAACTCTCTCATTCAAACATCAGGGTGCATTAAGCTTTGTATTGTTACAATACAAAGAAAAAATCGGTGATATAAGTAAATAAGACAATGTATATTATTTTTGCGTGTTACCTGCACCAAGATACTTCCGTTTATTTGTAAGCTAAGTCCGGGAGCAATCAAAAATTGTAAAAACTACAGATCCTACTTCCTCATTTTTGTATTCCCGCTAACGGTTAGTCTGCTCGACCCCTGCGCATTATGGGTATTGAAGTTTTCGTAACTTTTTTTTTGCGCCACAGCCCTTTTTATCCGTTTTCTCTTACCCTGTCCAACCATACATTACAGCCATAATATTAATAAAACATATTTCCGCTGAATTACCCTTTTAAGGATGCCATCATGAAAGTAAACATATTTGTCACCCCTGTACTTTTTTGGGTAGTGATTACATTATATCCCATGGAAGTTTTTTATTCAAACAAAAAGCACCATGGTAAGAAGTATTTACCTAGTATTTTTTTCTCAGTCTCACTGACAGCAAATGTTCGTCTGTTGTGTGTTTAGATCTAAATATATTTCCTGTGTCTCTTGCAGTGAACGTCATGAAGTTCATCAGTGTGGTGATTTTGGTGATGCAGAATATATCGCTCATCCTCAGCATCAGCTACGTGTGGACGTTGTCTGATTTTTTAGCCACATCTGCTGTTGTGATGGCAGAGATTCTTAAAGTTCTCACTTGTCTGTTTATCATTTCGATGCAGAGGACTGGAGAAGCATGTGTTTATGACATTGCTTGGATTGGCAGAACTGTTTCACTGTAAATACTTGTGTATTAAACAGTGACAGTATCATAAGATGTTGTGTTTAAGTGATTTATACATAAAATGTATACACAATTGAAATAAACAAATCTCTTACATCTTAATTTGTACTGTCCTTTTTTTGTCAAAAAAAAAAGATCACTATGCAATTATAATACTTGCATTTATTTTTGTTGTATGAAGTCGCTTTATATTACATAGTTGGCTGCAACTAATATCATCCGTTAATAATCCGAACAATGTCAGATAGTACTACTTATGAGTAATATGAGATTTAATTAAGAATTAGAACTACAATTTTAATGTATAGCCTATGGTAGCTAATTTTGTGAATACTGCAGTAGCTACTAAAATAATACGATTAGGAAAATGGCATTGTATTGCCATAATATATAAACAGCATACCATGTTTAATTTATTTAAAAATAAAAAATAATATATTTGTAAAATACTGAGGCGGTATACCACACTAATACCACATTATTTGATATGTACGATTACCATATGCATATATAATGTACAATATAATACAATATACAATTTTATGGTACTTTTTGAACCATTATTGATTTATTTAGTCCTTGATAATGTTATTGGTCAACTCCGAGCCTGTAGGCGGCGCTAAAACGTTCCCGTAATTGAGAACACGAGAGAGTGCAGAAGCGTAACAGGAAGTGCTTGTGTGTTTGGGGACGTCAACACTTTTCCTCGAGCAGCTCTGGTCGTTTCCACCTCGTTCGCCGTATTTGTGAGGTGTTTCATGGGGCAGAATCGGGGAAATTATCATTAAGCTCTGTAGTCGTTACAGATCGAGCGTAGATTGTGGACAGACTGGGGTTCATGTTTGATTGTGATGATGATGGCAGCAGCAGGCAGTGAGAGTCCTAACAAAAGCACTGAAGATAAAACATCCACCCGAAGACAGAATGAAGGTGAGTAACAGCATTTTATTTATTGGTTAAACTTCTGACAGCTTAAGGACTCGATGGTTTCAACGAAGAAGTCAACTCAACCGTTGGAAAATTAACAATGGTGAGCATAGGTACAACCCAAATTCCCTAGCCACCTGTAATAAAGTCGTACTTTGATATGACTATTTGTTGGACGTAACGTTATGTTATGGTAATGTTTGATGGAAAATAGAAATAGTCTGTATAATGGTACGGAGGAATTATTGTCATATGATATCATAACTTACATAAAATGCAATAGGATTCTTCAAAGTAACGTAGAATAAATACAGTGGTTCATAAGAGTCGCGGCTTTTAAAAAATATTTAATAAAGTAAAATACAACGATTCAGAATCATTTATTATGACCTAGCAACAATAACATTTCCAGGAAATGTGGAATTTGTTAATAATTATTAGGAAAAAAAAGTCACAGTGCTGTATATTTTATGCATATGCTATAGTATAAGTTCTATGTAGGCTAAATATCATGAATATAGCAGTCTTTTCATACTATTGTGTGTGTTATGGATTGCTAACCTTTTTGTAACGTTAGCTTTGATGTGGAGCCCAAATATTGGAAGCTGTTATTAAAGTCAGGAGCTAAATACAACATGTTTATGATATTGCAAAGGAAAACAATATCAATTTGGTTTTACTTCAAAAATGTATTAATTCAAAATGTACTTTGAGAAAGCTGCACATCTGTTCACTACATTATAGTTTTCTGAACAAATATTAACACTTTTTTTATTATCATTATGTAAACAAAGAATGGACATTTGTACAGCCTTTATTATTCTAGTTTAGTTTTTGTTAAGATTAGTTCTGTGTTTCTACAAGGTTCTGAGATCTCAAGATGGTAGAAGTTAACCATGTATTGCCCAAATATGAATGAACAAAAACAGTACTATATTTATAAATTGACAAACTACGTTAATAAATGCTATAAAAATATAATTTGTTCACCAGTCTTTGTACTGCTGCATGTGTGTAAAAAGTCTCAAGGACTTGTGTAATGGATGTCATGCACTAAAAGGATTCATCGTGGCAGTGATTTTCTCATTTCTGCCCAGACAGGAGCTTAAGCAGGTTTTGATGTTGTGGCACTTCTCTCAGTCCATTTGCATCTGTGACATACTTTACAGAAGAAAAGAAAAGACGTTAGTGCACTATAAACCAGCAAAACAAGTTTATATGTTTCACAATTCCTGTTTATCATGTCTATAGTGTCCACAGGCTGTCTCGTGAAACTTGAGTTCAAATAATTTTTTAATGTGTAATCTTTCATTAATAACACTATGGTAAAGAATTTTTTGTTTTGTATTTTTGTTGAGATTAGTCCATTTTATGGCTTATTAATGTTTTGATTTAGTTTTTCGATGGTATTTAAGTGAGATAAGATTGTAGTTTTAGTTGTTTGGTATCTAGTTTGCCAGTGAACTGCTTCAGCTAGCTAATAAATGAACTAGAAAAAAATGTTTGGTGAATGAATGAAGTGTCTGTAAGCAGGGTGTTGCCACCGGACCGAGCAAACATTCGCGCTCGGTGCTGTTGACGTGTATAGGTGTGTCCTAACTGAAAATACAAACCAAACATTGACTAGCCTCATTCAAAATTATTGAAATGGTGCCATTTTACTGACGTCAGTGTGCAGATCCATTAATTCAGCCTCCAGTTAGGATGAATATATCGCTCAGCCCTACCTCCAGTTATTTATCACACTGTCAGTAAAGGACCTGGCTTTGACTACAAGTTGACTAAAAGATTGTCTCTTGCAGTCAATAGGAAGTTGAAGTACATCAGTTTGGCCATTCTGGTGGTCCAGAATGCATCGCTCATCCTCAGCATCCGTTACGTGCGGACGTTGCCGGGAGATCATTTCTTCACCACATCAGCCGTGGTGATGGCAGAAGTTCTTAAAGTCTTCACCTGTCTCCTCATCACCCTGGTACAGAAGAGAGGTGCGTTCACACAGATCACTTTGTGGCATGTTAATCTTTAATAGCCCGGTTTCACAGATTTTATTTATTATGATTTAAAATGCATTTTAATAGAAATTCCACCTTAATATTTGATTGACATTCATATGACTGTATTTGTTCCCAAACCCTAATCTATATAGCTAGATTTTTTTTAAAAGAATTAAATTAAGTTGCATTAAACTGATCAAAAGTGATAGTAAATATATTTATACTGTTAAAAATGAGTTCTATTTCAAATAAAATAAAATTTTGTATTTATCAAACTATCCTGAAAAAAAAAAAATCAGTTTCACAAAAATATTAAGCAGCACAACTGTTTTCAACATTGATAATAATAAGGAATCTTTCTTGCGCATTAAAATCCTTTTTATTATAAAGATTTCTGAAGGATCATGTGACCCTGAAGATTGGAGTATTGATGCTGAACATTCAGCTTTGTGTTACATTTTAAAATGACGTTTTTAAATAAATTAAAATAAATAAATAAATAAAATTAATGCAAACTTTTTTTTTTTTTTTTTTTTTTTTGCAATTCTACTGTTTTATTGTTTATGATCAAATAAATGTAGTTTTAGTGTGCATAGGGGAGAAAAAATCAAATTATTAGCTTTAATAATTAATTTATATATTTAATTTTTACATACAGTTTTTAAATGATTAGTTTTATCAGTAGTCGTATTGCAGCAATGTGTCATTTCTTATTTTTTTGTAATACAGGTAATGTGAAGTCCTTTGTATCGTTGTTGTATGACTCTATTGTCGTACAGTATTCGGACACACTGAAGTTAGCTGTTCCATCACTCATCTACACTTTACAGAACAACCTGCAGTATGTGGCCATTTCTAATTTACCAGCAGCTACTTTTCAGGTAAGACTGCGCCACGTTTTGTTCATGCCTTTCTTTCACTTCTCTCTTAAGAGATTCTCACTTCATACGTCCCGAACTGTAGACGTGTGTGACACAGTCTACTCATTATGTTAAAGTTGCTCACGCCAGAAGAGTTGTAATTTAGTGTTGCACAACAACTTGCTATCCTTTTTCTATAATAATATTTAATAACTAATCGCATCCAAAATAAAAGTTTTTGTTTAAATATGTGTGTGCTATGTGTGTGTGTGTGTGTGTGTGTGTATGTATATATATATATACATACATACACAGCACACACATATGTATGTGTTATGTATAAATAAATGCATGCATATATAATAAAAATACGCATTATAATACAATAATAATGTAATAATAATACAATACAATATAATAATGCATACATATATTTCAGAATAATATGTTATGTTTATATTTTAAATGTACAGTACTTATTGTATTATTTAGTGTATTATTTATTAGATTTTTTAGAAGTTGTAGAGCTGTAATTTTAATTTTATTTTAATAATATTTTGTTTTATTTTAAAATAATTTTAGTTAACAATACCACCACTGTTGCTACTTTTTCCAAAATAAACACAGGGCGAAGTTGTGTATTATAATTTATTTAAATGCCCCAACGTTACATAGTTGCGAAAAGATGCATAGTAATGAATGTTCATATATATATATGTATGTGTGTGTGTGTGTGTGTATATAAATGTATACAGTACTGTGCAAAATCTTAGGCTACTAGTATTTTCACCTTTTGAGGTAGTCTAAAACACAATCATAGAAATGAATCAAATTTTCCATCTAACATGTTTTTTTCCCCCTGCAGGTCACATATCAGCTGAAGATCTTGACCACAGCATTATTTTCAGTGCTCATGCTGCGCAAGAGTCTGTCTAAAATCCAATGGATCTCACTAGTGCTGCTGTTCGCCGGTGTGGCAATCGTCCAGGTGGACCAGGAGGGCGGTAAACAGAAGGAGGATATGACTAGCACCAACCAGAACTACTTCAAGGGCCTGGTGTCTGTGATAATCTCTTGCCTATCCTCCGGGTTTGCAGGCGTTTACTTTGAGAAGATCTTGAAGGGCAGCTCAGCCTCGGTGTGGATGAGAAACATCCAGCTCGGGATCTTCGGGACAGTTTTGGGTCTCCTCGGCATGTGGTGGAACGACGGCGCTGCCATCGCTGAGAAAGGCTTCCTGTTTGGCTACACGCCCATGGTGTGGTGCGTCATCTTTAACCAGGCCTTCGGCGGCCTCCTGGTAGCCGTTGTGGTAAAATACGCCGACAACATTCTCAAAGGTTTCGCCACCTCTTTTTCCATCATCGTGTCCACGATCACGTCCGTCTACCTCTTCGGTTTCCACGTGGACCTGGTCTTCACGCTGGGCGCAGGATTGGTCATAGGAGCCGTCTATATGTACAGTCTCCCCAAACCAAACACAAGCACTTCCAGCACCAGCACATCTTCATCTAGTCACAGCAAAGAAGGAAACTCGGAGCTGGAAACTTTCCTCCCAAAGTCAGTGCTGGTGAAATGAAATCTGTGTCCTTTTCCATTAATCGCTCTTTACCTCTCTCGGTGGAAGTCCTAACTCTCTCCTCTTTCTCGTTTTTCTCTGCTGCTGTGGGTTTGGGTGTTTCTGTGAACACTTAACCTTCTGGATCAGACTAGATTGTTCATGAACATGGCTGTTAATTCATTTGGAAAGCACAAACCAGAGAGACGTAGATGTAGGTTTTGGGGTTTTCAGTTTTTCTTTTCTTAATACCAAAAACACGCAGTGGTATTTTTCATCTTGGTAGGCATATCTGTCTCTCAAACATCTTCACCTCCTTTCCTTGTTTGCCTTAAACAGCCTGTTAGACAGCACGGGGAAGAAGATGAGAACACAATTGCCAGGCTACCGCTGAGCAGAGAAACATTGGGCTGGATTGACTTGAAAACTAATGGGTGAATCACACAAAACCTAGACTATAACTCCTACTTCAAAATGCAGAGAATTCAATTAATTCCTATTAAGTACTAATTCAAGTATTTGCATTGTGAAATTTAAGCACTTTTTAACACACAAAGGTGCATTAATGCAAATAAATAAATAGAAATTAACAAAAAAATATCTGCTATCATGGAATAGTGTGAAAAGTCACAATGCAAAAATCTTAATGGTTCACAAAACAGGCTTTAATCTTCTTATTTAAAAAGTAAAATCTATTTATGAAATTTTTAGTTTATTTTCTTTTGATTTTTGGTGTAAAATAAATCATTTTGACAGGTTTTGTGAGATTCGCTCATAGCTGCTTCTACACGCTACAAGTTCTTTGCCAAAATTATTGTTAGCTGTGTAAATAGAGACAAAGAGAAAAGTTGTGTGAATGTCTGTCATGTTTCTTATTAAACATGGCAATACCTCATGGCAATACCTATAAAGTTTGTACAGAGGCAAAGAGCTTGATTTGTGCGTGTCTGTAGCAGTAATGTGGCGTGTTGAGTGTGGTCTCATTCTGAGGGATTTTGGGCTGATATAGTAATAGTAGAGGTGTCAGATAAAGGGATGCATTTAAATCTTGCAGGGACTTATGAGTTACATTCATCTCAAACATTTATCTCGGCCGGTCCTCCTTACCCATATTGCAGTGTGTTAAGAGATGCCATCCTCAAAAGTCTGAAAACGGCTACTAATTGACAGCTTCATTCATATTCTGAATCCAACTAGTCAAACTAGTTAAATAGTTGACAGGCAATCACTTAACACATTAACACAGATGGATGCTTGCTTTGCCAACCTCGTCTTTGGCATTTTCCACTCTTTTCTGGGCTTGAAATTGACTAACCTTGTCATTTTCTAACCTAATGGCACCTAAATGAAGGTTGTTTTCATTGTGTGAGGATGACTAGTTTTGCTTAACCAACAAATGGTTAATGCTGTGCCTTTCTCAATCAACTTGTGACTGAATGCTAACTACAAAATGTTAATATAGTTCTTACACTGTACATAATATCAAATGACTATATCTTCTTTTTATGATGCAAAAAATGAATCAATATTTGTGAATTTATCTTATGTTATGTATTGTACAAAGAATTTTGTGCACATATTTAATACAAATATGCCAAAACTGTTCTCAGTAAATCCCCACACACCTCAAGAACACGTCCTGTTACAAAATGAATGGGTTTTTCTTCTTCAGTTTTTGCAGTAGTAAATATGCTCATTTGGTGACCAACAACAGGTGACGGATCATACGTTAGGGTTTGGGGAAAGTATATGGTCGTGGTTTGGGGAAGAGGTTTTGTTGCTCGTAATGGGTTTTATATGCATGTTAGGATTCATGTAATATCAAAGGACTGGGTTAAGTGCTGCTTGATTGCTAAATGATTAATTTAGTTAGTTTTGGATAAAGATATGTGGCCCTCAGTGATTCAGTTTACTTTGGTTGTTTACATGCACTTTTTTTTTCCTTTTAAAGTCAACATGAAATGAAAATGACTCTCTTTCCTTTTGTTATGGGACTTTGTAATGCTTTATCTAAATGTAACAATTTGCCCATATTCAAAAATACATTAAAATAGGGAATGTAGAAATTTAATGGGTTTTTATATACTGAAATGACTATTACTGGAAGTAATCAACGTAAAATTATTCCTATTTACACGTGTGGCTGAAAGTTTGGAATAATTAAGATGTTTTTTAAAAGGCTTCATTTATTTGATTTAAATAAGTAAATAATACTTTGTAAATTATTATTACAGCTTAAAATACATTTTCTTCTTATTGACATTGGAAAGAGTTGTGCTGCTTAATATTTATTGTGAAAACCGTGATATACATCCACTCATTATTTTAGGTCAGGTTTGGATAAATTAATATTATTATTTATTTATTATTTGAAGGATGCATTAAATTCGTCAAAAGTTACAGATAATGAAGACATTTATAATTTTACAAAAAAAAAAAAAAAAAAAATATATATATATATATATATAATCAAATAGAAGATAGTATTTTAAATTGCAATTATATGCAGCCCTTAGAGGCAGATTAAGAGACAACTTTTAAAAATGCTTTAAAACAAAAAAAAAAAAATATTCCAAATGTTTGACCAGCAGTGTATATAATGCTCACTTTACACAATTAAATCAGTACCTATGGTATTTACATGTATGTTATCATTTTTAACATGTTAAAAAGCTAAAAAGAGTTGCAGATAGTATTTCATGTTGACTTTAATTCACAAATTGTAATGTTATTAGTTCCCTGCAGCTTTAAAGCTAAAAGTCTAAATCTATCAATGAGTTGTTTTCAGAAACTAATGAGCCAAGAGTGGCCTCAGGCAGCTAAAGTGATTGTGTTTGTGTGGTTATATATATATATATATATATATATATATGTTGTCTAGAGTTATGAGTGTGTCTGTGTGTGTTTGGGTACGTGAGAATTTACCAAGCCATTTTCTGACACTAAACACTTGTGCTGACCATCATGTAAATCTTTGATGGTGATGGTACTTCAGACTTAAAGATATGTCTTCATGAATATTAGGGTTACAAAAGATGAGTATTTTCAGTGCATCACAATGAAAAAAAAAAGTACAATGGGAACTTAAAAAAAAAATTATTATTTTTTTTTTTTTTTTGGCTCATCTGTGAAAAAATCTGATTCTAAATACTTGAGCTGAAAGTGATCGCATGTACAAAAATACAAAACATTGCACATGTCCAGTTGAGATTTGTTTAATTTTTGTGTTCTGTGACAACTGTTATCACCTCCTAATTACAGAAAGACAGCACAGATTTCATCATGACAGCTGATAAATCAAGGACGGCCTCTGTTAAGCCCTATCTCTGGCACTATGATCTATATTGTAAATAGTCTGTGAAGAGTTGAAGTACAGCCTCTGGTGGCTTATTTCTTATATTGGCTTCTTTCTTGAGGCTGACAATAAACATCAAATAGAGAATAGAGTTTCTGTTTCTTATATGAGCCTCGAAAGTGAATTTTTCTTCTGTGTGCATGTGTGTATGACTCCAGTGTAGATACAAAATGTAAAATTTATCACCAAAATTAAAGCAAAGAGTAAAAAAGAAAAGCAGGTTTTGCATAAAGATTATGAAGGCAATTTTTTAGATCCATTAGGTCAATAATTACATAATTTCTCCTTTATTTACTTTGCAGTGAGATTTTTCACTGGGGACTTGATTTTTTTTATTTGTTATTTCTGTAATATGGTAATTTAAACGGGTATAATAAATATATTTTTGTATTTAAATAAGCATAAATTTAACACAGTGATGAACAAGCAAAACAATGATTCATGCATTTTAATAATTCATCTTAATATAAATAATGAGTTTGTTAATCATGACTTTTTGACTGATTTTATATTAAACTACCTAAAAAAAACACCACAAAATCAGCATTCAAACATGAAAAGCTGGTTTTTCAAGGCACATGGTGACATCAAAAATGCAAGCAGAACAGGTTATCTTGCTGCATGAGGATACTAACCACTAACTGAGCTCTTCTAACTTAAAAAAGAAATACTGCATGGCTATAAGTGTGAGGAAACTTGAACATTGCACACACATGCTTGTTAAACTTTTAATTCCATGGATGTTGTAATTAATTAAGAAGTTAATTCTTCCTACAAGCCTCCACCTTTCTGGGAAGGCCTTCAACTAAAGATGGAGCAAATATCATCTTTGTGGAACATTAGTTATAAAAGTGTGTCCACATACTTTCAATTATGTACTGAGTAATGAAGATATATATTTTTGTGCAATTACCATTAAAATACAAGAAAAACAAGTTTCCAAATGAGGGTGAGATTGCTGGGTATGTTTTACAACATATTTACCTCTGTGTTTAACATACAAGAATGCACTGACTGAGAGACAAAAACAATTAATGTGATCTAGCCCATACATATATAACACTAAATTGCATATTCTTGCTTTATTTCTCTTTTAACAACACAATTAATATGTTGTTTCTTTCTCTCTGCTGTTATGTTTAGTCCTAAGGCTCCAGGAAAGAAGAAAGGAAATTGAAGAAACATGACAAATGAGAAAAGATGATGAGAACACATTATGCCTACAGGTCCTACACTCCTGCCCTATTTCCAAAGGAAAAGATGAGGGTTATATTTCAAGTGCCTTATTATGCTCACAATATTAAACTCTGTTATGATTGATGGTACTTCTGAACTAAACTGTGCTGACTTACTTTATGGAGCCTCATATTTATGCTGATACCTCACTATTGTTATACGTTTGATTTTGTGATTTACTGAATTTATGCAAATGTAAACAGAGTTTGTATGCTGGAACTGTAAAAACGAATCCTCATACATGGAATTATTATGAAATAATCATATAATATAGTTTTTTATATTAAATATGTTTTCTATATTGTGTATTCATTAATGCTTTAATAGTGCCTTGTGCTTTTTCTAGTGCCTTATGCATTTCAACTGTCTTATGTGTGACAGAGTGTCACATACACTTTTAAAGATCAAGCAAACTTTATTTT
>JAUMHR010000055.1:2791726-2802978 GCA_032361145.1 Enteromius fasciolatus
GCTGCGTAACCCATCTAAAATTTTGGATAGAACTATTTAGAGAGATGTTATTTCTGTAGTCCACATAGAAAAATAGGTGTGTATGTTCGAATTTGACGTCTTCCTTTTAGATTTGCATTTAAAAATTAACATGTCATTCAAATGAAGATATGCGCGTCAAAGTGCTCAGACTCTGAATTTCATTATGCTTATGCTCTATATTCTTTTTTTCTGGATTCTTTGATTTAATAAAGTTAAAAAGAACAGCATGTATTTAAAATAGATATTTTTGTTGAATATACATTACTGTTCAAATGTTTGGGGTCAGTAATTTTTAGTTTTTTTTTAAATAAATATTTTTTTATTCAGCAAGAATGTGTTAAATGGATAAAAAGTGACCGTAAAGACTGAAAATGAAAGAAAAAAAATCTGTTTTGTATAAATGCTGTTCTATTTGACTTTGTATACATCAAAGAGTCCTGAAAAAAGTGTTGCAGATTTCAAAAAAAGCTCCTTACAATACAACATTGATGATAATATCAGCACATTATAAGGATCATGTGACACTGAGGGCTTCATTTAAAAAATTCAGCTTTGCATCACAGAAATAAATATTTGAAAGTATATTAAAATAGAAAACCAGTATTTTAATTTCACAATTAATCATGTTAAGATGTACATATAGTTTTAATGTAAAATGTTTTAAATAAGAGGTAAAGAGAAAAAAAAAAGGATCCAAGGCACTGCTTCTGGTCCAAAAAATTCAAAAAGCCTTTATTTACATTTTGGCCATCTCAAACATTAAAAATCCATAAAAGTCTGCACATGCATTCAGCTTTCAGCCTTCCTCAGGTATCAGATGAATGACAGATGTAGATATAATTATATATGTATATAAATAATAAAGTGTTATAGAATGTTTGTTTAATGTTGGATGCTTTTGTTTATTTAATACCATCCATCATAAAATAATTGATGTCTGGAGCACAAATGTGTGGGACGAGTTACGCCATGCAGGTTTATTCAAATACTAGTTATAGAGATCCTCGCCTTTTCAAGCACCAATAATTATGGCAAACTCTGTGTCGGTATAGTGCAGAATCGCAACGTAGGCTGCTGCGGTGAGCCGTAACGATCAGATACACACTGACTGTTTAGTAAATCCACTGGTGTCTGATGAGTTCATGTTGTTATTTTTCCCTCCAGGCTGCTGAGACGTCTGGCCACACTGCTGTCTCAGCAGGCTACGCTGATGGCCTCTAATGAAGCCTTTAAAAAGCAGGCGGAAGGAGCAAATGATGCTGCAAAGAAGTACATGGAAGAAAATGAGAAACTGCAGGAGGTGAGTGAGTTGTGCATGAAAATGCACAAAATAGAACGGAAGGGAAACCTTTCCCAGTGGTCTGACTACATACAGGACGTAGGGGCGAGACAGTTGCACCTGGGACTGTGATGAAGATGCTGTATTAAGAAACTGTTTGCCCAAATATTAATATTTTGTCATTGTCTGCTCAATATCATTTGATTGTAAATGTCTAATAAGTAACACAAAAGTTGCTATTTCAAATAAATAATTTATGGTGTGTTGGCAGAATTGTAATTTTAAGATAATTTATTCTTGAATTATTGCTAACCTGTCTGATTTAGTCCCTCATGCACTTCATTAGTGATGGGCACATGTTCTCGTGAGTCATTCCGGTTTGTTAGGTGTTGTCTGTCCATCACTATCACAGTGCTGCACAATTTGCATTTCGCCTCTAGAGGGCAGTGTTTCACATTGGGCCGGTTTCCCGGATGGGAATTAGATTAAGCCAGGACTAGACCTTTGCTAATTTAGGACTAGTCTTAAACCCTGTTCAGGAAACTGCCCCATAATGTCTAGAAATAGGTTTTTGAGTTTACACAAAGTGAACAAACTTGATACTTGCCTAGTTTTAAATAATTGTAAAATTACTTGAAATGTTGAGATACTGGCCAGTTTTTTCTTTAATATGGTGTTAAGAAATATATAAAAATCTCTCTTTTGGTTGTGGTTGCTGAGGTTTATTTATTATTCATTCATTTCTTTTAAAGAAGTTTCCTATGCTCGTTAAGGCTGCTTTTATTTGATTAAAAAATAGAGATACCGTAAGATTGTGTGTCTATAATGAATAAAACTCAAACTTTTTTTTATTAAACTATTTCCCCAAAGAAAATACTGACCTGAACATGGGTAGTATATATATATATATATATATGAAAGTAGTTTGCATAAAGATATTTTTAGTAGAATACATTTATATATATTTTTGTAAAAATGCATTGGACTATATTGAGGAACTAGTGAATATGAATAGGAAAATATTAAAATATTGGATATCAAGAAGGCATTGTTGATTGCATCTTTAAGTAGGAAAAGTAACCGTAATGTTGAGGTTTGGTTTAGTGGTTTATAACTGAAACTTTCTAGGTAGTGATGAGCTTTCATCATTGTGCTGATGAGACACTTAAACACATTTGCGTTCAGTGGGTTTCCAGTGAAATTCAAGGGAATTGCCAACCTCTTTGTATAATTAATGCCTGTTAAGATGCTGACAGTGTAAACAATGTAGAGCGGAACTGTAGTTCAATAGAGTAGCTCCATGTTGACAGGCCTTTTGAAACGCAGTGAAAGGAGAAGGCACTGAGTGCTAGTTTGTGTCCTGAGCGTGGAATACATAAGATGATACTCCGATGACATGCGTCTGCTCCTAGCGGCCTTGACATCAGCATGGCTGCGTGCCAGTGATTAGTTACTATTACAGCACTGTATGGATATTATAATATGGTTAGGGTTTGTTCTAAACCTCTGACCCGGAGTATTTAGCTACTGCTGGTAATTCAGACATAAATGGTTAACAGACAATTTCAAGCTTAGTTCGTTGGATAAATTTAGTTTTGTGTGTTCTGTTGTTGGTTTGTAAGCATCATACTTGGAAATAGATTCATGTTTGAAATTGGGATATTGTGTTCAATGTTTTTATTTCTCTGTAATTTTCTTTTTTCAGTTTAGTTTTTAAAATATTTTATTTTGTTTTATTTTTTGCTTTATAATTCCAACGTAATGTATAATTTTAACTAGCATTATTCTCAGCACAATGTACGTTAATATTGTCTAGTGGCATTAGCATTATTAGTAGTATTATTTATATATTATTGTATATATACTATTGTATATAATATTATATTAGTGTTTATTAATATTTTACATCTGCTTTTAATTTTTCTTTTTAATTTCACCGTAAGTTATAGTAATTTTGAGGGGGTTTTTTTTATTTATTTTTTTAATGTAGGTACTTTAACTTTAGGTAAATTATTATTTTTTTGTATTTATTAATATTTCTTAATGTCAGGATATTCTGTTTTTAATATCCTAATATTTGCGTAACAAATTGCAGTTGATCCTCTGTCGTGCGTTTATTTGCATACTGATTTGTCATTGATCTAGTGTCTCTTGAATATATATTTAACTGCTTTTACACTTCACTGTCTTTTACGTCTTCAATGTCTATTGATTGTTATAGAGAAACCCACTATTATGACCGCAGTGAAATGTCTCATTCGTGTTATGACATTTGCAAGCACCGTCATTTCCTTGAATGTCTAGTTTTTTTATTAAAAGCCCTCAAAACAGCTATCATCACATGCTGTGTTATTGTCTTTAGTTCATGTAGTTAGTTAGTATGTGGATGCCCGGGTGTGGAGGATGCTGGGATATATCAGCTCCGCGTGGCTCAATTACAGTGCTGACGTGCAATAAGTCACCGCATTGATCTTTGCATGCTGTCACCCCATGCAGAGGCACGGCACACGTGGGTTATCACACACACACACACACACACACACACACACATCACTGTAATTCACGTCTGTCAAATGTTGTAACACCACAGAGCGAGCCATAAACAAGAGCACAAGCCGTACTGAATGACAGATGGTGGAATATTTCAATTTAGTAAATGAAGTTTGACTCTGGCCTGTAAATCTCCCGCACACAGTGTTTGTTCTTGAAGCTTCTGTACAGAACGTGTGTCCTTGAACACAGGGTGAGATGGCCTGACTGGGCTTTTGTGATTATTTCGCTGTGGTTATTATTGATAGGTGTGAGCGCATAATCCATGTGTAGATGCTAACGGGGTCATTCTGTGAGGGGGCGAGGTCAGAACAGCACATGACTCCTAAAGGGCCTGTATCGATCTCTCATCTCTGTTCAGGGGCAGGCCGTTCTCTATCATTGGTCCCCAAGAAGGTGTTATAGGCCTCTCACATTTAATCAAGCGTGAACCAGATCATGAATATTGCAAGGCTCTGCTTCATAAAATGTAGTTATATTGCAGCTATTAGTTATGTGAAATGTTTTAATAATTCATAATGCAATTAGACAAGCCAGATTCCTCGGTAATAATGCACTGATAGTTTGGTGAGGAGTTGATGGTGAGAATTGGTCGTTTCGGTTTCCATTCTTTGAGCATTTTACTTTTTTTAGCAAGGCCACTTAATATTTTATTTTTGTTCATTTTTACCATCTTTTCTGTGGAAATTTAGCGATTTGTTTTTGCTGCTTGCATAGATAAATGACCTTTGCTCTGAGTGACGAACCTCCACGTATCGTAATGTAGGCAGTCATGTGGTTGCGATTTCATAAATGTGGCAGTTTTGCACAATCTGATAAATTCCCGTAAATGATCTGGATGAACTCGAAAGGGAGGTTTGCATTGTGAATGTTAAGGTGTATTTGCATCTTTCATTCACAGGAATCTGCATATGTTTCTAAATATAACGTATGAAGACATGGCAAAAATGATGCAATTTCCTTGATTTAAGAGATTGGCACAGATAGCATCTTCTTCATTCTCCTCAACACCCCATTTAAGAGTCGTCTTTTCAGCTTTTTTTTTTTTTAAATATGTGCAGGAAACGTCATCCAAAACGTCTGACCCAGATCTAGTTGTTCCCCGGGGCCAGAAAAACATCTTTTCCTTGTTAGACATGAAGTAAAACACTCCCCCATATTCGTTCCCTTGTCCAGGTCACTTTGAAAAGGCTCATTTAAGAATGTCTGTGTGCCTTGGGCTACATATCTTGAGCGGTTTAGCATTAAACTATGCACTCAGTAAGGTTTTAACGATTTGTAGAACTACTTTCATGTATGCGAAACTTTCATGACCCTTGACAGGTGTCATACAATTTTCTTCTTGCTATTATGTGTTAATTTGTAAGCAGAACAAGTCTGTTAGTTAGCGCTGACTGTAACTGACATTTCAGACAGTTAATGACCCCATGAAATCAAAATTTCACTGAAGTACTGGACAGTTAAATTTTAGCAGATATGTACATTTAACAGTTCTAGTCTTTATCTTCTGGGAAATGTGAATATTGATGACGTCTTGGTCTCAGGAATTGCTGTGCACAAGTGGTGCTTTATCCCACAATGCATGGCTTTTTCAATGGATTTCTACTCTTTCCTACGTTTTATGTGACAATAATAGGATGTTACTTGCTAACTTAAACATGCAACGTGATGAGGACACGTGACACTTTGCATGCTAAAATATATTCAAATGCAAAATAGTAGGCTACATAAAATCTTCAGCATGCAGTAAGCTACACACCAGTTTTATTGCATAATTTAGAAACTATAGTATTTTCCATTTTCATTTTAGCATTTACTAAGTGCTAATTGTGATTTTTAATTGTTTACACACACACACACACACATATATGGCTATAATGTTTACATTAAGTACTGTTTAGTATGTTAATGATGAAATGTTGCCTTGTCAGTTAGCTGATTTTTTTTTCTTCTGTTTTTATTTAATTTGATGTTTACTTTATTTCAAGTAGTGAAAATGTTTGTTTAATAGTTTTAACTTTAGTAAACTATCACCCTGCAGTACACTAGTATCAAAGTCCAAAATGATCTACTCTCACTGACTCTCTGTAATAAACTAATAAAATAAAAACATATTTTGAAACCATTGTTTACCGCTTAACATGTAGATAAGCAGCTTTTGAATAGCTGAATCATGAAATGATTTTATCAGTTGTAACTGGATTCGATTTTGCTGTTAAAGGGTTTTGTATTCAACTGAATGTTTAATGTTTGTATGAGAAGTGTGCCACACAGATGTGACATCGAGGGTTGATGGTTATTCACTAACTGGTGACAGAGATGGAGATCATTGATAAACCCAATCATTGCCATCCCTGGAAAATAGAACACTTGTTTGTTGAATGGCCTCTGAAACGGTGAGAAGAGTACTTGGAGGACAGTGGTTTAGTCTTCATGTTACATCCCTGTCCCTATTTTTAGCTAAAAACATCCTTCCGGGTAACCGTTTGCCACCCATTCACCTCTGAAACATGATGAACTGGATATATTTGAAAAAGCTGGATGAAACTTGATTCTAGATGTTGGGAATTAAGAATTAAGAATACATTGCTCACAATAGCATGTATAACAATATTAAACCATCATGAATCATGTTGAGTCTTGTGTTTTTTCACATATTTTACACCCTCTCAATATTTTCTAGGAATTTAGAGCAACTCTTTTTGTGAAATAGCTGATTATCCAATAATATGACTAATAAAGGACTTACTGTTTTTCATCAGAAACTGCGGGAAGCGGGCGTTGAAGTGCCTGAAGTGGGTGTGAAGGCCAAGGGTGGTGTGGAGGAGGATAAGAAAAAACTGACAGAAGAGGTCAGGAAACTGAAGGATGAGCTCGACGCTACAAAGAAAGGTACTGAATAACCCTGAGTCAGTCATATGCTAAACCAGTCCCTATTGGCAAAACAAAAAAACAAAGCTGCTGTGTGCTTGTGTATGCACAGTCTCTTGGTGAACATTAATGCCCAACATTTGGCTATTAAACAAAATTGGTTGATGAAGATAATTAGTATTAAAGGGATAGTTAACCCAAAAATGAACATTTTTATTAAATACTCACCCTCATGTCGTTCCAAGCCTGTAAGAACAAATTAAAATATTTTTGATGAAATTCAAGAGCTGTCTGTCCCTCCATAGACAGCAACTCAACTCCCACATTCACAGCCCAGAAAGGTAATAAGGACTTTGTGACATCAGTAGTTTAACTTTAATTTTATAAACCTATGAAAATACTTTTGTTCACAAAGAAAACAAAATAAGGACTTTATTCAAAGAGATTATTCTCATAGCTTCATAAAAGTAAGTTTGTGTCACATTTCTGAGCCTTGGACATGATAGTACCCTTGCTGTCTGTGCAGGGTCAGAAAGCTCTCGGATTTCATTAAAAAAATCTACGTTTGTGTTCAGAAGATGAACAAACGTCTTACAGTTTTGGAACGACATGAGGGTGAGCAGTTAATGACAGACTTTCCATTTTTGGGTGAACTGTTGCTTCAGTGTAATTATTTTATTGGGTCATGCAAAATGGTATGTGGTTATTGACTTCATAGGTGGTGAAAATCACGTTTTGATTAGTTACAGTGTTAGTTAGAAACTAACACCGTTTCTTTAGAATAACGTTAACCTAATGTGTTAATTATTTGGCCACACAATAATACCAAGAACATTTGAGACGTTTATTGGAACATTTGCCATTCAAAAGCATGGAGCCAGAATGTCTCTTTTGTTCACCAGGGCTGCATTTATTTGATTAAAAATACAGTAAATGCAGTATTATTGTCAAATCTAATCTAAAATCTAAATCTAAAATAACTTTTTTTCTATATGGATATATTTGCGATTTGAGATTTTAAAAATATTAAAAAAGCAGCAGCCTTACTCCAGTCTTAGTGTCAGTATTTGATGGTATTTTTGTGGAAACTGGTACAACATTTTTTTTTAGGATTCTTTGATGAATTGAAAGCTTAGAAGGACGGTGCTTATCTGAAATAGAAGTCTTTTGTAACCTTTTTTGGAATGTTTTTACTGTAACGTTTGATCAATGCATCTTTGTTTCATTATGTAGTGTTGTCACACATAGGTTCAGAGTACATTTAAAGACCTACAGTAAACAACACAAGATGACCTCAGCAGAACTAGACAAAAGAATGAGCTTAGTAAGATCGATTCCCACACCTCCTTTCACCTGTACACTATATTTAGACCGTGCCAAAGAGTTCATGACCCTTCGATGACCCAAAACCGAGGTCTCCATTGGGTCATCTTACACCAAAGCACATTTTAAGGGTAGTGCACAAAACCGGAAGTAAGCTTACAGGTGTTATTTTATTAATAGTTTTCAGATGTCATGTAAATAAGTGTTATACACTTCCTTTTTAAAGGTTTGGGTTCATATATATTAAATAAATGCTCTTTTTACTTTTTTTTTTATTTACCAATTTTTTTTTATTTATTATATTATCAAAGCATCCTGAAAAAATGTATCACAGTTTTCACAAGAATAAGCAGCACAATTAATTTCAGCATTGAAAATAAGATGCGTTTCTTGAGCAGCAATCAACATATTAGAATGATTTTTTTTTTTTAAACGTGACACTGAGGACTTAAAAATTCAGCTTTTGTCACAGAAATAAATGACATTACTAAAATACATTTGAAATAGAAAGCAGTTGTTCTAGACTCAGACTCTAGTGCTTATTGTTTGCACTGTTTGGGTGTGTGTGCAGCTCTTCAGAAGTCAGACAGCGATGTGAAGGCCATGAAGAAGCAGGCTGAGAACCTCACAGCGGAGTACGACCGTCTTCTGGAGGAACATGGCAGACTGCAGGTCAGAACTCATGTCTTTGTCACACCGCTAACATCTTTCCCATCCTAACTCTGCTCTAGTCCCTAGCTGCCTCACTGACTACAAAGACTCCTGCCTTGTAAGGCAGCATACTAACGAAGTGACCAGAAATACATGAATGATTTAGGTAGAGTCTGAAGTATGCGAGTGTAGATTAAACATTTATTCTATTTCTTATGCTTAACCTTGTATGTATAAATACCACGTCTTATTCATTGCTGCGAATCCGTTCTTTTCAACCTCTTAGCTCTTCACTTAAAAAGTGTACCTAGAAGATCCAACATGGCATTTTATATTCATTTAAATGTTTTTGTATAAGGATGTAGTTTTTTTTTTTTTTTTTTAATTAATGTTTGTTTATTTATACACTGGTAAACTTGATTTATGTATTATTCTTCCATGAACTTTGATCAAATAAATTCATGGAAATAAGAAAGAAATTGTTTAAAATAAAAGTTTTTTTTGTTTTGTTTTTTTACATTTTTATTTTACATATTTTATTTACTTGGCAAAAGTTCATGTTAGGTTAAATTTATTTTGGTTCACTCTTGTGTTTTAAACCAGCTCACAATATTGAAAATCATAGAAATGTTAAAAAAATAAATAAATATAAATATATATATATATAAATATAATATAATATAATATAATATTTTGGCTGACCATATTGATTTGATAATATTGTCTTGAGTTATTAATATACATGATTAATTTATAAAAAGCAATAATTATGATTAATAATATAGTTTTTATTTATGTTTTTTGTTGAAGAATTAGTCTTAAATTCTTGTTAAATCCATATTAATGTTTTCAAATTGAATTTTCATTAATTGCCTTAATATTTAGAAAACCTAATGGCTATAACGCCTTGAAATAGTACCCAGATTGGTAGCTAGTTATGTTTTAAAACTGAGGGTATTTTTTCAGAAGTGCCATCTTTTAATAATCTTTACAGATCAAAGAACATTTTCCTGTAGCTCATGTATCATTCCTGACGCTCCGAGGCAAGGGCATGGGCTCACTTCCCAGGACACACATATACAGACTGATCAAATCAGAACCTCAAAAGATCTTTAAATGGATAAAAACATATGAGAAATTACGTTTCTTAATGTAATGTTAAATGTTTCATCTCAACATCTCAAAGCACATTTGAATGCTATGCATTTCAGTTTTCAATCTGTCCTGACGCCAGCTGCAACTCAGAGCAATGTCAGTCTGCCAGCATCTGCTAGAGTTTTTTTTTTTTTTTTTGCTGCTGAAAGCAAATGTTGTATACACTAAGGATACTGGGGCGTCTGTTTTAACAGGGATTAAAAATATCACCGTCTGAATCCCAGTTCACATACAATACTGTCTGTCCTATTATACAATATACATTCACAGTAAGGGGGAAATATAACTAAATATAATTCTCTTCTTGAGCTACAGTAAAGTTTAAATCCCACACGTACTGTATAGTAATGGTTGAGATGCATAGGGTTAGCAATAGCAAAAAAAAAAAAGAAAACTTAGAGCCGGGTAAATTGACACTATTGGCACGTGTACAGTTGGCATCAAATGGTTAGGTGAAATTTATGAGAAAACGTGTTTAAACTGAGAAACTTTCCTGGAGGGTCTGATATTAGTACACAGAGTAAAATTAGAAATGATATATGCTGTCATCAGTCTGTTGCTCAAATTACATGGTAAGTGTCAGTTTTCCAATATCATAAGCAATGTATCATAAAGTTTAATGTCAAGATGTCAAGACCCAACTTAAATTGCTTTATTAAATGCACACAGTTTAATCTTTGTCATTTGCATTTATATGGACTAGTGTATTAATACCATAATAAAGCGTATTTACTTTCAATTATATTTTACTATGAAGCAAGTAAAATGGTCTTCTCTCTGCGGCTGATGATACTAGAACAGGTTCCCTCACTCTCTATTTACTTGACTTGGAGAGATATTGTTTTTTTTAAACATTTTTTTTAATGTTTATTACTTAAAAGTCAGTGCACCTGTCAGTCGTTTTCCTCTGGAAACATTACCGTTATGACCGGTAGTCTTCTCAAGTGTGTGTAAGTGAGACCGAGGGTGGGAGTCAGATAGACAGGCTTCTCTCGTTTACATAAAAATAAGCAGCACATAAGTGACCGTGACTCATGAACACGCGCTGCAGTTATGGCATGTTGCACACTTAGCACACAGCAACAAGGTCAACAAGGTGCTTTCTGCTTTCAAGCACATCACAGTGCTGCGAAGCCATATGTTTATATTCATATTTAAAAATATCTATATAGATGTGCATGTGAGTATATTTGTGTGTTTGTGTGTATATACATATTTGTTTTTTGTGTGTATACAGATACAGCACTGTATATACTGTAGAAAATGGTGAATTATAGATCAATATATACATATATGAAATGTATACACTACCGTTCAAAAGTTTTGGAACAGTAAGATATTTAATGGTTTTTAAAGATGTTTCTTCTGCTCATCAAAGCTGCATTTATTAGATTAAAAATCC
>JAUMHR010000055.1:2826647-2844675 GCA_032361145.1 Enteromius fasciolatus
AATATTAATATGACTTGAGTGGATTATTGTGCTGTTTTTATCAGCTGTTTGGATTCTGACGGCACCCATTCACTGCAGAGGATCCATTGGCGAGCAAGTCATGTACTGCTAGATTTCTCCACATCGCTTCTGATGAAGAAACAAACTTATCTACATCTTGGATGACTGTTTAGCAAATTTTCATTTTTGGGTGAACGATTCCTTTATTATTACTCTTAATATTGCTGATACATTCGTTTGGTATTTGAAGTACAAACATTAAACTCTGGCACATAACTCACCCTCCACCGCATTCACAGAAGCCAAAACTGATATGTCAAATCATGTTTGTTAAGCAGAGATGTTATATTATTTCTCAAAGAGATCAGACTTAGTAAAATATCATTCACGATTTATTTCAGAATATTTGACAATATTATATTTATAATGATAATAATAATAAATGTCCTTGTTTTCTAAATAACTTTGGCAGTCATTCATGTGCATTTAAGAGCATTTGCTAGACTGATCGTACAATGCCAGATATAATCCAGATAACATAATCTAGTCCAAACTAATATTATCAGTAGATTTATATCAGAGGATCTGCTGCACTGCATTTCTGGAATACATTTTATCTCTCTTGGGTCTCAGCAAGGATAGTGTTAGTCACATGCTGAGCATTGCATCATGTGAGTGAAGTTGAGACGCATACACTGCACGTCTCACTGCCTTCTGTTATCAGACCATCACTGATTTTTTCAGCAAGGAGAGGTTTATTGATTCAGTCCAAACTCTCTGAACTTTGAACTCTGATGATACGAGGCGGATTGTTATCAGAGAGCATTTACATGACACTTGCTCACTCCAAGCATTTCTGGTTTATGGACTTGGCTCACATGCCAGGATTGGTTTTACAAGCCTGGCAGCCTTCTGTAAGTGCTCTATATAGACACAAGTAGGACAGCCGTTCTAGATCAAGCCCATCGCACTAAAAGCACGCCGTTCAGCCACAGATCTTCAATTGTTCCTGCAACTTCTTCTGAATTCCCTCGGGAAGACGAGCTCAGCTCAAAAAGTACAAAGCTGCCTGGTTACAACAAAAACACAGTCAGGGTTTAGGACGTGCAGCGCGTGGTGAAAGCTTTCTGAATTCTCCACGTCATTCTGTGATATCTTTGTCTGTACACAGTCCAGAGCCGTATCACCTGAACAATAATGAATCCTGACACGTCAATGAAAAATGGTCTAATTTTCTCTCGATAGGCACTAGTCAATGATGGGTTAAAAAAATACTGGTAATATATAAGTAATAATTGGTCACATCTAAAATACTAGTCATATATAAACTATAAAATATAATACCTGTCATATATATAATAATAATAATAATAATAATAATGATGTAAGTAATATAAGTATTATAAAATAATTATAAAAATGTTATTTTAATAAATATTACATTACATATTAGTCTTATATTATTCTATATTATTACTAATATATATTTTTATTAAGCAAAGATGCATTAAATTGATCAAAAGTGGAGCAAAGACATTTATGATGTTATAAAATAGTTATTTCAAGCAAATGATTTTTAAACATCACTTTCTATTCAGCAAATAATCGTGAAAAAAAACAAACAAACAAAGCAGCTCAGCTGTTTTTAACGTGGAGTTTGAAGAAATATTTCTTGAGTACCAAATTGGCATATTTGAAGGATCCTGTGACACTGAAGACTGAAGTTATGATTTATGAGTAGACTTCATAGCATTAGCCGTCTGAAGCATGTCAATTAAAATCAATTATTTCTACAGCAGGTGAGATCAGACTTCTATCCATCCCCACTTTCAAGTGACTAGAAAGACGCAGAAATAAACCTGACCTAAAAATACTGTCAGTAAACAAACTCTGTTCTAATTCCCATGAGGCCTGTGAATCTGGGGTAATCTGCCGCTTAGTATTTCTGCCCCGTAATAATTAATCAGATTCTGAAATAGCCAATTAGCTCACTGTAACACTGGTTTATTGTGTGTGTGTGTGTGTGTGTGTGTGCGTCAGTCGTCTGAATGAGCTTGACTCAACGCTTACTCACAGTGTCCTTTCCATCAACGAAAAAACTACGAAGGAAAAACACGAGCGAGTTCAAATAACCTCTCTTTTAACCTCTCACTATTTGCCTTCTTCAGCTGTTTCTTAGAAACATTAAGCCCTTGAGTAACTTGAGTGCAGAAGAAACGTGTTCATAATACAAGGATGACCTTCTATACAGTAATAAGCAGCAGAAATAAAATTAAGTTATTATATTACTAAGGGTCCATATGATCCCGCCTCCCGGAGAGAGAATGTGGCAGTCGGCCATTTGTACAAGCACCTTATCACGTCCCACTGCAGACACCCGCTCGTGACCGACCGATCTCACAGTGCCGTCCTGACAGGGCACTTTGTAATATTTCCCACCACACCCCCTTTGCAAATAATGTTGCTATGGTTACCCTTCTGCCTCACTCCCGCTCGACTGTGACAGAGCAGCAGTGGGTGGAGCTATGAGAATCAAGGTTACACAAGAAAGTCACATTGCACTTGAGAACACAAGGGAAACGCAATATGATGCAGTCTTTGGCAAACACATTTTTATGAATTTATGTGCAGCATAATTGCAAGATTACATAAGTACATGTGAAACGACCTGCAGACTGTCTGCTAAATTCTCATTAAAGTTTCAAAATGAGATAAAAAAGCTGGATTCAGCTGCCTATTTCTGTTACAAATCGCTGAAATGACTGTCCTCTCTCATATGTACTGTTTGAAAGTCCAACTCATTTAGTGAACTGATTAAATGAAATATAGGAATTTTAATTCATTTGTTTAATTTTATTTATTTATATATTAAAAATACTAATAAAATTAGTTTGAGGTTAGTAAGATTTAAAAAAAAAAAATGTTTTTGAAGTCTCTTATGTCCACCAATGTTACGTTGATTAAAAAAAAATAGTTTTGCTTTTTTTTTACAATTCAAAGTATAATTATAAATATAAATATTAATATAATTTATTAATGTTAAGCAGATTACTCCAGTCTAGTGTCACATTATGTTTCAGAAATAATTTTAATATACCGATTTTCTGCTACAATAGAAGAACAGTTAAAAAAAACATAATTTATTTGAATTCTTCTGTAATATTATAAACATCTTTACAGCCGTATTTAATCAATTTAATGCATCCTTTCTGAATACAAATATTCATTTATTATATATATATATATATATACATATATATATATATATATTACTGACCCCAAATGTTTGAAAGGCAAACATCACCTCCTTTTAACTTTTGTCAAAGTATAGGTTGACTGTAGTTTAACTAGTGTCTAGTAGCTTCCCCAATCAATACAGCTATTACACAACCAAGCTTAACGCGGGTATTTGATTCTCTGCTGTCCATGTGACTGTGTGCTGCTTCCCCCTGTCTTCACCCTACACAGGGTTCACACATGTAATCTGAAGGGCTAAAGAAAGAAAAGTGAGTGGGTTCTCACCTTTCCTGTTGACTTCACCCCCTTCCAGACGCAGAAGTAAACCATCACCCACACGGCCATAAGACACAGCATCAGTTCCCAGTTTATGGCACCTGGCTGATCCAGACCATCAGAGATGTTCAGAACCTTGTTCCTGGGGACAGCGACATTCATTTTTCATTCATCGTTTTTATTTTAATCTATAAGCTATACAGTAGACTATAGCTGTACAGTCTCAGTCGCTCATTATGGCATTAAAATGAACCATGAGTCAATTTCAACGATCAATACATAATCTTGAGTTAATATGAAATATGAGAATTCACTTTGAATAAACAATAATATAAAATGCTAATTGCAGATTAAAAAACTTCAAGCTTGTACAGGCAGCGCCACCTAGAAATAAAATGTTATATGTTTTTAATGGACAGATTGATGTGGGATTAATAACAGTTAACTATGCCATATCATTTAGAAGTTAATATCAAAGACCGCATTCCTAAAAACACATTTCTCTTGTGAAGAGTGGTTACTGTAAAAACCACCCACTTCTCTTATGTAAATGTGGGTGGTGAAAGGCATTTCAAAAATTGTTTGTTTGTTCAAGAAATTAACTGCATAAAAAAGCAATCACTCACTCCCAGAATTCAATGATAGGGGAACGCCTGTTTGCAAGCTCTTCGCACGTCAGGTTTCCGAATGTGGAGTTGCCAATAGTGCCGTTCTGGCAGTCGTCGTGGCGGAAGATCTCGATGCAGTTTTCGGTGTTCCACGGGTTGTCGCAGGTGGACCAGGGAAGCGTGGAATTGAAGGACTTTATGAAATAGTAGAAACCCCAGGCAAGTACCATGATATAGTATGTGTTACAGAAGAACACAATCACCATGGAGGCGAAGCCAAGTCCTAAAACAAAGCAGTAAAACAACTCATGTAAAATGTGTAGAGTATTTCTTATTTAACGGGTTGATGAATCATGCATTAATTCAGGCAGTAAACAGAGTCAAATTTATTTCATGTTGTCTTGGAGCTACAGAATGAAGCAAAGAAATACTGAAGGGCATTCACTGAAGTCATATACTATCCTAAGTATATTTGTACCCTTTTTTTAGATAAAACATGCATTCAATTTTGAAATACATCTGCATATCTATCTTTTATTAATTTACTGATGATATAATTTTATAAAATATAATTTATATAATATTAAATTTGTGGTAGGTAATAGTTTTATAAGACAAACACATGTTGTGGCTTAATTCTGATATAAGCCATTTCATTAAAAAAGAAACATGTTTAGATATAAAGCATACAAAAAATATAAAAGGTTAATGAAAATATTTGTATGCATTAATTTATAATATAATATAATTAATGATGTCAAATGATTAATACCAGTTGATTGCATTGAAAATAAACATTTTTGTTTACGTAATATATATCTGTGTACCGTTTATATTTATTATGTATATATAAGTACAAACACATGGAAAATATATGGAAAATTAAAAAAAATATATACAATGCATGTGTGTATTTATATATATACATAATGAATATACACAGCATGCATGCATATATTATGAAAGCAAAAAATGTTGCATGCGATTAATCATTTGACATCCCTTATATAATAATACCTTAAAAAAAATAAAGAATGCATGTTTTAAAGAATGCAATGCTTTTAAGGCACAACCTAAAACAGCATAAAAAGTAAATGCATAAAGATAGAGAGCAAACCTTTAAAAAGAGGTGCAATGTTCCACACATTGATGCTTCCAGCCTTCATAAACTGACCCAGCGCAATCTCCAAGAAGAATATCGGAATGCCTCCCAGAAATATGAACAACACATAGGGAATGAGGAACACTCCTGTGAAACACAGAAAGAGAGAAAGAGAGAGAGAGCAATGTTAAAGATCATGTTCACAACTCATGTTAGGTGTGCTGCATTTTGATGAAAGATTAGGAATAGTTGTTGACATGACATGTACTTACTACATTTTGAAGGTCAAACACTTAATATAACTTGAAAAGAATTGCATTTTCCATTCATTACAGTCACAAGGTCTCATAAAGTACAAATAAAATAGATGCATGCAATGCCAATTACCCCCCCCAAAAAAACCTGAATATTGCATTTTTCACATCCTGACATCAGTTCATTTTAAATGAGGGAGTTTTGTGCTATTTATGCATGACACCTTCACATGCTGGCACGTCACTTAGGATTTGACTGTCGCTGGCCGCATTAGCATTCATCATGCGGTCTGTGCGCAGCACACCGACGCGTCGGCAGCAATAAAGCTTGGCTCGACTGATCTGAGATTGACAGCCACAGTAGCAGCTTACAGAGGGGGTTGGTCGCCGGTGTGATGCAGATTATCCACTGAATACCGTGCTGGTGTGCTCAATGAAAGTCTTGATGATGTCACCTGCCACTCATGGGCGAGGTGGACCGCGGGGGAGGATGGCAGCGCATGACAGACAGCGGAAAAAGAACGATACAATGGAAAAAAAAGGCAGAGTGGAAATCCTGCATGCCGTTATTCAAAGTGACACGCTTACGTAATGCTAGCTCTGCAGGCTAGCAGCTAAAACCAGTTTAAAACAAGCACAACCCAAGAAAATACAATCAAAACCGCCCCTGCTGCTAATTTAAAATCATTCACATGAATGAAGTAGCTTATTTGGGAGCGCTGCCCGGTGTCCGTTCAGAAAACAACAGCTTTTGTTGGACTCGTGACTCAGAAAGAAGCCTTTTGATGAACTGCCTACAGAAGGAAGCAACGAACACAATGTGCCGTCAAACAAACAGCTACTAAACCGTGAGGCTATTCCTCTGCAAAAAGGAAAATATGCGTATGTGGGCTTGTGTCGGGCTGATTTGCAAACAAAAAAAGATGCCACAGCAATGCCCCGCGAGCGGATGATGCATGAGAATGTGACTGCGGGTCAATGCGTGAACAAGCGTGACTCACACACACACACACACACACACACAGTCTTGCGCGTACTGCAGTGGCTGACGTCGTAAGCGTGGAGCACTTGACTCTGTATCAGCGGGTGCTCATTATAGACTTTCAGAAAAGTGAGGAATCTTTTCAGCTCTTTCTCTTCCAGTACATATGAGCTGGTGCTTCACTGCTAAAGGTGTCTACTGATAAATGAAAGTGTTTTATCTTCCCAGATGTTTCGATATACATCTTCCCGATATGTAATACTAACTCGTTAGTATGTTGATCTAGCTATATTAAACATGAGGAAAAATACGAAAAAAAACGTATAAATGTATTTTATTATGCATTGATCACGATGTGAATGCTAGCTCTTGCCAATACTTATAACATAAAACTAGCATGCCGTCAAGCTGATGTATTGTTTTGGAAAGGTATGGAATACCAATCAGTCGCAACATTCGCTGTCCACTGTATATTTCTGAATTGCCCATAGCAATAGTATATATGTGACTGCCTACTTATGTTTCCAACATAGCTGTGCTGTTCAGCCTCATAGTAGCTAATAAAGCTAATATTTCATGTCTATTTATTTATTTATTTGTTAAGTAGCCACATAATTCTGGATAGCGTTCAGTCAGCAGCTCAACCCTGTCTGAGTTTACTTTGTGATAATGACTGTACATTATCCCATTAACATTTTCCGGCTCGCTACTAGACAGCCACCTCAGGTATGGTGGGAATTCTTTCACTTTCTATTCTGGATGGGCTAAAAACGCAATGGGAGTTAGCGATCGCCTGAATCCTGTTTGCCGAAAGTGCTGCGTAAAGCCCATCTGAGTGATTCACGTTATCCAGTAAAGCACAAACAAGAATTGCTTTCAGTAAAAACAAAGGCAGAACTGACTGGGTTCTCGGGTGATGAGGGGAGGCTATAAATATAGATTCCCACACCTCCCCCTTACACAACAGATGGATATGGATGCTCTGTCAACACATATGGCTCAGTCTGTTCAGAAGCCAATGACATTGTTTTCATGTACTGTATTACCAGGTGAAAATTAACTTGTCTCCAGCATCAGTATGTACTACATAGTTAGGGTATAGCGAAAGACTGCACGCATTCTAGAGATGCAAAGCACTACATACATGAAGAGTTTATTTGCAAAAAATAAAACAGTTTTTTGTTTTTTAAAATGTGCAAAATTCTAAAAATTAAAGAAAATAAAAATTCAAATAAAAATTCAAAATTTTTCTGTTTTTTTTTTTTTTTTTTCATAAAATGACCTGTAATCCACACACATTCATCAGATCTCTGGGAACAAGATCTGATCAACTTAATCTATTGTTATTTATGCATTTTCATGCATTTTCAAAGCATGGCATGTGGATCAGGAAGCTGATTTACGTTAAAAAACCACCCCCAGTAACGATTTTACAATCTGCACCAATCAGGCTTGTTCTAGCAGGTTACAGATAATAAAACCACACAAGGTGTGACTCACGTTAAGGAAAACATGAGGAAAAACATTGCTTTTGAAATATTAATCATGTCCATGCCTAGCAGGTTATGTGTGTATTCATAATACTTTTTAAGTTTTTCTACTTCAAAATGTCATGTTTAATTCAATGCAATTTCATGAAATTTACTTGCAATTTCTGAGTGAAACATTTCTACACCTATATATACATATATTATTTCTTTTTGCCGTACTGGACTATTAGAATTCAAATGCAACAGCAACTGTAAATTTCCAGCATACTAAAATATCACAAAGATACATTTACAGAGAAAATGAATATATAATAGATGAACCCTAAAGCACCACAGTTAGGCCCCAGTCAGAAAAAGGGGATTAAAAGATTAACAGACGCTCTTCTTAATCGCCCGTCCACGTGGAGCGAGGAACTGATGTCAGTCAGGCAAGACGCCAACATGTCCTGCTGGGCTGGCATCACTGCCCTTCTCATGCTTTTCCATTGAGAACCAGACACATTAAACTGTGCTCATTTTAAACTAAAATTAATCAATTTTGTAGGCTTATTAATGTTGTAAATTAAATTTAGCCAAAGTTTGGCCATGCTCATGTGGCCTCATTTTATTGGTAAAAATGTAAACAAATTTATACTTCGCTCTTTTAAATACTCTGTGTGTGAATATATTCTGTATATATATATATATAAATATATATATTATATTATTATACTATTTATAATATAAACGGCTTTTGTAGGCTGTTTTATATATATAATATATTTATATGTGTGTGTGAGTTTTATATATATTTATTTGTCTTATTGCTTTAATATTTTTTATGAGATTTATTTATTTATTGCCAAACAACTTAGTTGCACTGGAATTTCTTGGTGAGCTCAAACACAACTAAGACATATAAAAAAAAAAACACATTCCTACATACATAAATTATACCAACCATTATAGAGAAGTGCAAGAAGAGTTTAAAACATGGGCCATCCTACAATGTGTGTATATATATATATATACACACAGACACATATATACAGACATTTGTTAAAATGTTATGTTTTCTCTACAAAAACTCTTTTTTTAATACCTGGATAAAGCCTGGATTTGTAACAATAGCAGATTGTTATTAAAAGTGTCCCAGCTCTAATACTTCAGTAGGATGAGATTTCAGCACAGTTGTGATACTGTACTGCAGATCCAGCACTCAAGGACAGATAGAGGGCTTTACTGCAGAGATCATAAATCTAGCGACTATCTGGCCACCATTCGGCGCAGCTTGGCCTCTCTTAACTCTGATGCACCGCTACACAATGCTGCAAAAACAGCTAGTAACCTGGCAACAGAAAGTCTGGAGCATTGCTGCGTCTCACAGTGCATACTGTATATGTGTTAGTGACGGCACAGCGTCAATCCCAGCAGCTCAATGAAAGATCTGTGACCTCAAATAGCACAGACATAAGAGTGAGCAGCTCACTGAACTGAATGCAGAGCTGTATAAAGAAACAGATAATGTGACCTCTGACTTCTACCATGAAGTCTTACAACTTCATGGTAGAAGAGGCAAAGCGTAATGTGCTCTAAATTCACGAAAAGTAACAAATAGTACGTGCAAAAGTTAAATACCTGGGGTTAGGGGTGAGTTCACATCTCTAGGCTTAAATATGAGGAATAGTTTCAGCGATTCTTACAAAAGCAAGGACTACAGATTAACACAACAGGGCTCTTTTAACTTTAATTGGTTCACATTAAGAACTTTAGACTGTTTTAATAGAATCTGAGTTCTCTAAGGGAAATGAGCAAATCTTCACTACAGGAGCGGAGAAACCTCTTGTGAGGTCTATAGGAAATCAATTAGCTCACGAGTGATTTGGCCAGGAACAAATTAGAAACACTGTATCAAAACAAAAGTCTCCAGATACAAACACCTACATTGTCCTTTAGCAATTACTGTGATGTTTAAAAAAACAACAGTAAAAACAGGTGGCACGGCAACCAAAAATTCCCTGCTTAGTGACCCTCATGCTGTTCCAAACCTGTCTGAATACATTCTTGCATTAGTGTCGTTTTTGTTTGCTAAAACTTTGAAAAATGTTTCTTTAGCTGTAATGAAATGTAAATATTAGATAGAAAACAAACTTTAAAAATATTTAATAAAATAGAAGTATTAATATTAATAAAACTGAAATAGAAATAAAAATAAATTAAAGCTAAATAGTAATAAATTAATACAAATGATAAAATCACAACTAAAATGTGGACTCAAAGTGGAACCTGAAATATAAAAATAAAAGCTAATTCAAAATATTAATTAATGTTATATACTAATATATTAAATAATGCTGAAAAATATTTTTTAATATAATATTTTATATTCTAGAAAATATATTGTTTTTTTTTGTTAAATCATGAATATAATGCATTCCCTTTCATAGCATTAACAATTTGGATATTGTCCTTCCAGCGACAGGTTTTCATGAGTAAATAACATCATTATTTTTAGGTTAACTGTTCCCTTTAAGAAAGACAAAAGTCACCTATAAATAAACCAAAAATTCCACAGGTTTAAAATTGACCTGGCTAAATTTGTCTTCTAAGAATGTGGAAAGTAAATATCACAAGTATCTCACAGACTCAACCTGTGAACACCGTAAAAGTCAGGAATGTGTGACAGGAACCGTATTTACTCTCCTCCTGCCAGCAGGACCATTTTGGTCTTTGAAAGGCCTGATTTGATTTGGCAAAACAATTCAGGAGCCTTTCAGTATCGCAGACAAAGACGACACGTAGAGTTGATCTGTTACCTTAGAGCTGCTCGTTGGGGGTAAAGTAACTATTTGAGCAAGAAGAGCTCCAAGAGTCAGCCAGTTCTCACTGGACGCTCATGCATCTCATCTTTCTGGAGCTGGCATGTCTTATTTGAATCATTTATTGTTTTCGGAGCAATTGATGGTCTTGGTGAAACGTTCCCAGCGGTTGGTTTCCGTGACCTTTCCCCTCTACCACAGGTGGTTGAGACTTTAGATCCAAAACACACTGACATCTTCTCTATCTAAACAATCAGAGCAGAATGTAATCGAGTTATCTGTCAAGACAGAAAGGAACCGCAACCCAAGTGCTAACACAACATTGATCAAGTCTTGACATTTTTCTCACTGCAGGCATCCAAAGAGAAACGCTGCTTTTGGAGGAGATATCACGATCGAGTTCAAACATTCAGTGTAACTTTATACATATTGGCAAGAAGCTTTTTACTCTATAATTGAACAAGACATGAAAACAACTTTGGAATTTTCCCAAGGATAGTGGGAGACAGCCAAAAGTGGCCACAAATGGATAATTAAGATCTGCTGTTTTTGAAGTCTATTGTGCTGCATTTACTTGATCAAAAATTATTATCATTTAAACTGTAATATATTTTAACATGTAATTTATTCTTGTCATGCAAAGCTGAATTTTTAGCATCATTATGCCAGTCTTCAGTGTCACATATTTTTTTTATTATAATAAATAAGGCTACTAAATGTTGTGAAATCTGTGATGCACTACCATTCGAAAGTTTGGGGTAAGAGAAGAAATCTTTTTGCCTTCACTTTTACTTTAGAACAATAATAAATAATTATTAAAAATAAAAAAAACCTTTATTTTTAGTTTTTAAAATCACATTTTACAATATAACAGTTTTCACTGATCAAATAAATGCAGCTTTACTGTAATTATTCCAAATAGATCTAGAGGGGATTCTGCTATTACATAAATAATTATGTAAAGTGAATATCAACATTTCCATACATGTACTCTCACGTTATTTGTAATTTCACGTTTTATATCATCTATCATATCCTCATTCATCAGGACAAAACCTCATGTATGGCCATTCATTCAGCAAGCGCTGGACTGCATCCAGGGCGCCGGGGACACGGGGGAGACGGCTTCGTCATTCAGGCAAACACAATGGTTTCCTTTCTAATGGGGTCCTAAAGTGTTACGCAGACTTGGCCTTCTCAGTCTATAGCAATCAGAAGATGACTCAGAGAGCAAAAGAGAGAGAATCAGTGAAGCTGATGATGAGAGATGCACTCTGACTACTAATGCCACGTAACCAGGCTGTTGTGGGTCACCATTGACTTCCATAGTAGGAAAATACTATAAAAGTCAATGGTGACTCAAAACAGCCTGGTTACAAACTTGTTTCAAAATATCTTCCTTTGTGTTTTTAATATTTGCATATTAATGTATTTGTATAATTTATTTACATTTAAAGATTAATTTTTCTCTTTAAGACAAATGCTGAATTTTCTCTTAAAGCTATTTCTGTGAAATATGTGTGACCTCTAATGGTAGCGTGGAAATGTGTGACCTTGTGTGCTTTCATGCTTCGCATTCAGTGCAATAAGGCTCGAAATAGGTTTTCATATACTGCGTACAGAGTGATTTCTCCTTCATTATCTGTAATTAGCTGCATTCGATGCTCTGAAACACAAGTGTATAAAGGGTGACGTACAATGCCAGTGTACAGCAGTAGATGAGTGCTGATTTAAAACACACCCCTTAGAGAAAAAACCCAAAGAACTGGATCATCTTACAAACCTGTGATCCTGCACGTACAATACGCGCTTCCATTGTCTATAAACAAAGTCATGGGACACTGGTTTAATGATATACTTGATTAACACAACAGCTTGATAATTGTTGTTAACAAATGTATACTGTGTTTAATGCCAGTTCAAATAATTAGAGACTTTAATTCACATACTGTATAATTAATAATACCAATTGCACTTGTTCACTTTGTATCATTGCACTGTATTGTTTTCCTGTCCTGTCCCGTTTAGTGTACAGATAGTTTCCTATAATATAATATCCTATAATATAAAATAGAGCCACTTAGTTTAGTTTAGTTTAGTTAGATATTATTTATTTGTAATGTCTTGTATTCTATTTCTTTCTTTTACTAATGCACCATGGAGGGTTTGTGTGAAACAGCATTTCAATACAATGTATACTGTGTATATTGTTGTATTGACAATAAACCTCTCTTGAATCTTGAATTACATAGTGGCCACTAAGTAGTATCTGCATGCTTAATTAATACTTACCTGATTGATAATGGCAAAGCTTTTCTCAGTACAAAGTTTACTGGGCAATTTGGTCTACGTTTTAAAACGTCTATATATTGCTTTAGCCTTAACTAATCACCTTTAAAAGCAAAACTTTGCTTGAAATGTGTTGGAAACGATTGTGACTTGATTTGATGCTTTGTTTTGTGACTGGTAAAGACTGATACTGTATACTGATATTCATTTTTTTTATTAATTCTTTAATATAATGACTACCGATCAATGGCATCAAAACAGCACCTATTACATCATGGGATATTCAACAGGAAACAACACCGTTCAAACCTTACTATTTTAAGATATAATTTGCATATGCACTTTTTGTTGATGGGCAGAGCAATACACAGCATCCTAAAATGAATTCTACTTATATATATTACTGCTGTCACTAAAGCAAAAATAAGTTTTTGCTCACATAATATGTGTATATTAATTATGTAGATACACATGCATGCATATAAGAAAAATATGTTGTTTATATATATTAAATATATTTATTTATCTATATATATATATATATATATATACATACATGAATGCTTCTTAAGTGTCCAAAAATAATTAAACATCAAGTTATCGAGGTTCATTCGCATGACACACACATACACACATGAATACAATATATGTATAATACTGCATTCTAAACTATGTTCAATTTTACCCGTCAATAAGATATATGCTTGGTAAAGGCAATGAATGAATGAATGAATGAATGAGTCAGTTGAGACACAGGAGGTGTCCTCCACCGTGCAGTGACGTCACGGGGAGAGCGGGCGGGTGTGTGTGTTGGGGGGGTTATCTGAAGGGATCTGAATGTGCTGCAGAGCGTCATCAAGGCATCTTACCTCCACCATTTTTGTAGCACAGGTACGGGAAGCGCCAGACGTTTCCCAGCCCCACGGCGAAGCCCACGCAGGACATGATGAAGTCCATCTGTCTGGTCCAGGTCTCTCGCTCGGGGAAGCCCTGCTGCTTCTTCTCCGCCGCCGCCGATATGGCTCCGGTGGCGGCTAATATGGGCCCGCCGTTGAGGGTCCCATTGACGCCTTGATGCGCGTTTCCATTGGGAATGAGATGGCCCTTCTTCTCCTCCACCAGGACCGTGTTCAGGGCGCAGCAGTCTGCGTCCAGAGAGGATTTCTCCATCTCTCGTGTAAACAAAGCAATCGAACCTCCTCAAAAGACTCAAGAAGGGCTTAAATCAGCAGTCAAAAATAAATATTTGATCTCTTATTGTTCTTGAATGAAGTCAGTTTCTTTTATTCACACCAAGATGTCCCTTTTGTTCCTCTTCAGGTGCACAGGATCTGGTCCTTTATCCTTTTATTTAATAAAACCAGCAGTTATTTTTTACGAATGTATTTTTCCTCAATGTCAAACGGTTACACGGGATGGCAGTTTGATTCTCTCGGCGAAATTGGCAACGGTATTATTGGTTCGTTTTTTATCAAAAAGCGCGTTTGGAAAAGAAATAATAGATCAGAAAAGAAAAAGACACCGATTTTAAACAGCACCTTCAAAAACAATCCACGAAACACTTAAAGGTGAGTCTGAAGAATCGCATGGGCACTTGAATCTCTCAGAGAGAAGGCGACTGAGGAGACGGCAAAACCAAAGCGGCCCTTTACGCGCGCTGATCAGATGAATGTAATGGAATTACATTCACGAATTGATCGCCTAAATCTCTTCAGACCATCGTTCTCGTCGGTATTTCACACCCTAAATGTATAACTCAGACGCGAGTCGATCTCTACGGGAGCTGCGGCTGCTGCTGCTGTCGCTCTGCGCGCGCGGACGGACCGTCTGATGCGTTCGCGCGATGCCGCTCGGTGTTTTAACAGGCTGGGTAACGTCATTTGGAGCTCAACCCTCCCCCTCTGCCCCGCTTAAGGAAAACAGGGAATGGAACGCTCACGTACGCTGCACACTACACACTGTATACTACATACTACGCAGCAAGTGCGATTCTAGACCACTGCAGCTCAGCGCGAGATCAGACATGAAAAAAAAAAAATATTATGCAATACAGGGCAGTTTGAATGCATTGCGGAAAAAAACATAAATCAGCATTAGTGAACAGCAGTGGAACCAATTGTGGTGTATAGATACATATGTTTTCTAACATGCATCACATAGGTACGTGTGTGTGTGTGTGTTATATTAGTAAATAAATAAGTAATACGTTTATAGTTTTTTTTTCGTTTTTGAGGTGAAATGTGTTCGGATAATATTTCACATCAAAATCGAAAAGATACCTATACCCAAATAAATAGATGCTATATTTATTTTACATACAGATATATAAATATATGCATAGAGTTACCTGAACGCATGTTATGCATAGATACATACACACACAGACATAGGTGTGGATATGTATATTATATTTGTAACTAAATAAATGAATAAAAAATGTTTATAGTTTTTTTCTCGATTTTGAGGTAAAAATTAAATATACAACATTTTAAACACTTTTTATGAAAACCACACATTCATTAAAAAATAAAATAAAACACAATAAAATAATAATAAATATTTTTTTTAAAAAATGAATTAAGTTGTTTAGATAACAGATAGCTAAAAATAATAATGCAAGACAACAATGTTTTCAAAAACTTAAGAGAAAAGATCTAAAAACAAAAGGCTAAAAGATCACAACCCACTGACATTAAAAAGAAAATGTACAATTAATTCATAAATACAAACCTTTTTTAACATTACTTTTCCCAAACATGTTTATCCATGAAAAAAATAATATAATTTAATAAAAAAATAAATACTAATGTAAGTAATATAATTTTATTTTATTTTTTTATTTTAAGAAAACATACGTTTTTAAATTAAATAAAACATTTCGATTGTCAATTATTTTGAGACTAGAAAGACTGCAGCAGTAGAAGTGGGAGGGATGTGTGAACACTGTAGGTGCAGTATGCAGGAAACATTCCCACAGGTTATGAAGTGCCGGGAGGTCTATTAGTCATCAAGCACGTGCATCGCTTTTTTGCATTACAAAATACATAAACCTCCCTCTGACCACAGGAGATGCTGTTGTTCCGGTCTGGAAAATTACAAACTAACATGAGGCACTGCTGAGGATTTTCCATTGATTTGGAACCACTCTACCAAGTGGTGAACTTGAAATAAAAACAAACATTTATAAACAGAATTAGAATTATACTAGACATCATTCAATAGGTTTTGATTCTTATGGTAATTTAACAATTTAACAGTTACTGCAGGAAAAGTAGTAATTGTAAGTAGTAATTAGACTTTTAAAACACTGTTTGAATGTGATCCATATTATTTTATGATGGATTAACTTACAAATTAGTATAGACCGTGGAAACTTTTTAGTTTAGGCTAATTTAGTCAAGTATTTTGTCTGAAAAAAGGTGGAAACGGTTTGTCCTTGTGGGACCACAAAATTATACAGAGGCCAGATTTGCCTGATAATAACCCTAAAATTTTTACAAGCACATTTTGGGACAGATTTCAAAATTCTTGAGACACAAATTCTTAGAAAACCACACATGTATACATGAAAAGAGCTCTTAGCTTCAGTGAGTCATACTACAAAAATCTCTGGATCATATTGACCCTAAAACTGTTGCGAATTACAGTGGGACGTTCTCCGAACTGTACAGTATGTGGCTGTTCGAGGAACCCTGCGATGGTTCAGGGAAACCCCACATCTTATCTCTACGATGAGTGAATTGCTGTCACAGGGGACCGCAATACACTATCCTGTTTTTTTCCCCCCTTAACTGAGCCAACAGTTATGGCTCCAGGCCATATGAGTGATAGGAAACATGCAACTTTGTAAAGGAAGCATATGTTTTTATGTTTTTATTCCCTCTGTGTCTTTATGTTACAGATTTAACACCGCATGATGCAAACTGTGACATATTGTTGCGTTGCATTCATGACATCTATAAGCGAATAACTCAACTTAGTCCATTCCAGAAAATGTGTATATTTGTACAACAGCCTGCAGCAACATAACAAAATTTATTTAATGCTTTAACTGTTTATTTAATATGATTTGTCATCATCACAGTAAGCAACTAAAATGCTATAACGGTGTATTGTAATTTTAAGTCAGTGAATTCAAGAAATGGAGAAGTGAAATAAAGAAGCCCTGGTCATCAGTATTATTTACTGTTTTCACACTGATTTATGTGTCAGGCAAAACACAAACCCTATATTAGTTCAAATTAGACAGCATTGATCTTATACAATACCTTCTTCCTGACAAGTAATTATCTATGTCATTGTATTTTTAAAAAAGTATAAGGGTTTTCATTTATTTGGCCACAATATTTTAGTACATCAGTCGACTGTACAGTATATACACACATTCACATTACTGCATGTGCTTTCATGTATCGTCTGTTCATTTAATCAATTCAGAAAAAGGTACAAAACTGTCCCATTAAAGGAACCTCCCCAGTAACAAGCTATTGCAGTTGTGCAAATGTTTGGTGTCAGTAAGATTTGTACTTTTAGGTCAAACATACTGAAAGAACATCAATATTGTGAAATATTACAACTTAAAATAATAATTTTAATTTGAATACATTTTAAAATATACTTTAAGCAGCACAACTGTTTGAAATATTGAAATTTTGTTATTATTATTTTTTTTAAATCTGTGATACTTTAATGGATTTTTCAAAACAAAGAAATCTTTTCTAACAATGTAAGACTTTATTATCATTTTTGATAAATTGAATACATCTTTGCTAAATGAATGTGCTATTTCCTCAGCCGATTCGGATGTTATCACGCGATTCGAATGGGCCGTTTTCAGACGTTATCAGCCCATTCATATGGGTCAGTAGGGACCTGCTGCACCTACTGTTAAAACGTAAAATTAAATGAATTATTTTAGCGATTAAATTGTGTTTATTTAGCGTCTACACCTACCCCAACCCTAACACCTACCCTTTACCGTGATAGAAAAAC
>JAUMHR010000055.1:2852506-2862667 GCA_032361145.1 Enteromius fasciolatus
CAGACAGACAGACAGACAGACAGACAGACAGACAGACAGATAGACAGATAGATAGATAGATAGATAGATAGATAGATGCTGATGACAGTGTGTTGTTCAGGCTGACAGGAGGGGAGCTGCTGGACAGGATTCTGGAGAGAGGCAGTTACACAGAGAAAGATGCCAGTCGTGTGATATATCAGGTGTTGCGGGCGGTGAAGTATCTGCACCAGCTGGGTGTTGTGCATCGAGATCTAAAGGTACCTGAGAACTAAATTAACACTTTAGTCTAAGTGTTAGTCCACTGTTCCGGGTGTGTGTGTGGTTGTTCCCTTCCCACTGCTGTGTGTGCACTTGGATGGGTTAAACGCAGAGAACAGATTCCTAGTATGGGAAACCATACCTGGTCACATGTCACGTCCTTTCCTTTTAGCATTTCCACTTTCAGAGCGCTCAAATTGAGGGGCTTTCAGGTGATGCGTTTGATTAAAAGGTTTTAATTCCAGTTTTCACTATGGGTGCTTTGCATGCAGCTAAATGGATATTACAATCATAATAAGTTCTATATAAGTTCAATATAAGTTCTCTTTCTATTAGCCAGAGAATTTACTGTATGAGACTCCATTAGAAGACTCCAAAATTGTCATCAGTGACTTCGGTCTGTCTAAAATGGAAGAGCAGGGCGCTCTTTCCACAGCCTGTGGGACACCTGCCTATGTTGGTAAGAGAGTTTATTATTATGATTATAACATCATATAACGTGTAGTAACATATATATTCAAACTCTGAAAATCACGGTTCTAGTAATTGCAGATCTGAAGTCTTTCACCTTAAAAAAACCTACAACAACTTAAATAATACTGTAGTTCACCCCCCACCTCCCCCTAAAAATAAATAAATAAAAAGAGTCATTTTTTTTCGCACTTTTATGCTGTTTCAAACGTGAGTTTCTTTCTTCTGTTGATCATGAAAGAATTCAATCATCAGCTATTTAGCTAAACTCATGTTCAACAGACGAAAGAAACTCACAAAAAGGTTTGAAACATTGTGATAGTGAGTAAATGATAGCAGAATATTGGATTTGTATGAACTATGTCTTAAAGAGTCCTACATTAACTAAAACAGGTGTGTTTCTGAACTTTAAGTGCTGCAAAGAACCACTGAAGAACCATTACTTTTAAGAGCCTAGTCTTTACCATTGACTGTATGTGTTTGCAGCTCCTGAACTTCTACAGCAGAAAACATACGGTAAAGAGGTGGATCTCTGGGCTATTGGGGTCATTACATTTATTCTGTGAGTGCTGGATTAATATTAGTCATCGTACATGAATAAAACTCCAGGATGAAGAGTTTGTATCAGCAGTTTTTGATTTTCTGGCAGACTTTCTGGCTATCCTCCATTCTACGATGACAATGACACACAACTTTACAAGCTGATCATAAAGGCTGAATATGAATTTGATTCACCATACTGGGACGACATCTCGGACTCCGGTATGACCACATAAATATTTAATCTTTTTATTGTATTTTAAGAATGACCAAATCACATTCATAGCATCCTCAATCTGAATGCCCATATAATAATGCTCCATGCCACCAAGACTGGGTCAAAAGTACTTTATGTGTTGATTTTTAATATAACAAAATTACATATTTATATCTGATATTTTCATTTACTGTTATGAAATGTGTAAAAATGAATAGTAAAAATGAAGTAAAACTTTGAACTGAGGATGATTTATGAAGGTATAACACTTAAATGTCACACACAAAAATAATGTATAAAATCAAGAGTCTAACAATTTTCTTAGTTTAAAAAAATATATATTTTTACATAATTTTAAAATGCATTTTAAATTTACATTTTAGAAAGTTTTAAAATATATTTAACTTAATGTCTAGGAAACTATTTTGTTAAATTTGTTTTGCTTGAAAAGCATGCTCGTGCAGTTTTTATTTTTACATAATGCATTATGCTTATTATGCAATGCACTCTTAAAGGGACAGTCCACCCAAAAATACAAGTTCTGTCATTGTTGTTTTGGACTTTTATGAGTTATTTTTGATATTTTAAAGTGTGTTTAACCATTTCTGTTAATGCAATTTAAGTCCAATGAGGTCTAAAACAACACTGGACCCACCCAACTCTGTAATTACTTTTTTATATATATTTATATTGATGCACTCTTATCCATTTCAATTATAACCAATGTTTTTGCTTTCTGCAATAGCTTAGGAAATAATTGCATGGATATGGAATCAAAGCATTAATGTTTTCATGGGCGGTTTTAAAAACTTCTCTCATTATATTAATGCAGAATGTTTTATAACGCAGCCCTAAACAGGCCAAATGCTAGCCACATTAAGTGGTATTGATCTTCTTGTGTTCTCTGCCTCTTCCTGTCCACTAATGCTTCAGCGAAAGACTTCATAGTTCACTTACTGCAGAAGGATCCAGCAAAGAGGTTCAATTGTGACCAGGCCTTGCAACATCCTTGGTGAGTCCATAAATAGCAGGAAAGAGGCGGACGGGGAGCTCAAGGGTTGATCAGCGGTAAAGAGAAGCTGACCTTGAAGAACAGATGAAGAGTTGGGACACATCTGTGCAGCTGCAGACAGGAAGAGGATTATGAAAAATAGAATAAACAGATGTCTCTTCACCTGCAGCACTCAGAGATCTTTAAGAAGCACAAAACAATTATGATTTTCAGAAAAGAAATGGAACAGAGCGCTCAAAGAAGCAATGCATTTAGAGAAACATGTATAATTGAGGCATAGGATTTTTTTTTTGTACTTGAATAACACACATTAGTTTCCCAGAAGAAAGTTTTAATTGATGTTTCTTAAAAGAGCCTTTTGAGTTTCCAATTATGTTTCATTCTCTGACTTCTCTGTCATCTTTGTCTGAAATTTTTCTCTTATAAAGTTCCTTAGGAGACAGAGAATTTGTTGACATAAAGTAAGACTAAAGAGATATTAAATGTAAATGATAGCGGCTCAGACGTTTTTTTTTCCACTATAAAAAACACGTAATTGCACAGAATTGAGAGGTATAAAAGGAATTTTAGATTTCTACTTAGACCATTGCAAGACTGAATTTATGACTGGTGTTGTAGTGTGAGGATATATAGTAACATTCAAAAGGCTGATGTCAGTAAGAGTTTAAAAAAAATATAAAAAATGTTTAAAAAAAATTAACTAAAGGGTTAGTTCACCCCAAAATTAAAATTATGTCATTAATTTATCACCCTCATGTTGTTCCAAATCCAAAAGGTCTTTGTTAATCTTCGGAACACAAATCAAGATATTACTGATGAAATCAGAGACATCTGACCCACTCCTAGCGTTGCAAAACTGAAGTTGAGCCGCTGATGTCACATGGTCTCTTTTACCGAAGTATTTACTACGTTTCTGGATCTGGGATCGTTTCAGTTGTTTTGCTGTACAGTATATGGAGGGTCAGATGGCTCTCTGATTTCATCAAAAACATCTTAATTTGTGTTCAGAAGATGAACAAAGGTCTAATGGGTTTGGAACGGCATGAGGATGAGTAATTAATTACATTTTGGGGTGAACTACCACTTTAGTATTTAAATATTTAAAAAAAAAAAAAGCATTTATATGATGCAAGGCTAAATCTTTAGCATCATAACTCCAGTCTTCAGTGTCACATGATCCTTCAGAAATCATTCTAATATGCTGATTTGCTGCTGAAGAAACAATTCTTATTATCATCAATGCTGAAAACAGTTGTGTAGATTCTTGAAAAATTACTTTTATTCAAAATAGATATCTTTTTCTAACATTATAAATGTTATAAATAATATTACTCTAACTGACCTCTTGCTACCATTTGAACAGTTGTGTACATATTAAATTCTGAATGAATATTCTTACTTCTTAACGGCAGGATATCAGGAGGTGCAGCTCTAGACAAGAACATCCACCGCTCAGTGTCAGCACAGATTCAGAAAAACTTTGCCAAGAGTCACTGGAAGGTAAGAAAACAAACCTGAGGCAACTTTAATATGCCAACATCACAGTCTCAGTATCATACAATCATGGCCCTCCTGATGCAATTGTACTTTTGTCGTTTGGTTGGTTGACTGGGTTGAGTTCAAATCAGGGTCCTGAAACAAAATAGTTGGGGAAGCACTGCGTGGGCTGTTTTTGAGTAACTTAAATCACTACTAAAGCACAAGACTCCCATCCTCCATGTGTAATGTGTAAAATAGTTCTATATGACCCGTGTCTGTGACCTCTCAGGCTGATACAGCACTTTACATTTGTAAATGTATGGCTAGAGTTACTTTAGCGGCATATGGAGGCTTTGTTATTATTTGCCACCGGTCGTTTGTTGCTCTACTCTTGATTGTCTGCCCTGCTACGCAATTATGGCTTGTACCTTTAAAAGGGCAAATGCTGTAATTGCTGTAACTATCGGGCTTTTAGTTCTAGTGCAATAAATGCCTCCAAACATTAAACTGACTTTTCTGCTCTTATATGCAGCATAGGTTTGCTGTTTGCCATTTAAAGATATTTGCTGAAGATAGATGCAGCAGCATTATCGCTGGTGTCTTGTCTTCCAGAGAGCCTTTAATGCCACCATCATCGTGCGTCATTTAACAAAGAAAACCCACTCCGGGGAAGATGACGAAGGGAATCACTCCACAGGTACAGGTAAGGAGACGTCACATGACTATGATTACCTGTAGATGATATTCAAGACAGCAGCGCTAAAATGATTTTGCATTTATACAAGAAAATAATATGGCGTAACCAGTATTTTAGACTAAGGCCCAATCAAAATTCTACCCCTTACCCCTCCATTTGGCGCGATCACTTGTAGGAGTGTCTCAATTCTCTTTTGGTTGGAGGGGTAGGGGGAAGGGGAAGGGCTAGATAGCCCTCCAAATAAAGATTTTTCGGGACCTCACTTCAAATGAAGGTCTAAGATAAATTTCCAACATGGCTGCTCACTCGAGCAAGCAGACCCATAAACGGAAGTAATTTTTGCCATTAATAAGGATTTTTAATTATATGTATAATACCATCAGTCTTGTGTTTACGGTGATGTTCTGTAAAGAAATGTTTGCAAAAAAAATAAAAAAATCGCTAAAGTTTGCTAGCAGATAGCACTGATCGCACAATATTAGGAAATATATTTTTACACCCCAACGCGATCCACCAGCAAACTTAAGTGCCGAATATGTCGTTGTCTTCTTCGTCTAACGTCCTGGAGGCCGCATCGGGCAGAGTCAGAGGATGCCTCCAGGACGGCATCGAAACCCCGTGAATCAGGAGCCTTGCAAGGCCATTGGTGGATCAGGATCAATCTGAGGCCAAGGCCGATATGGAGCTGGCTGTGGCGACTCGTGGGCAGCCTTTGGCTGCTGCGGGACCCTATAGCACGTTACCAAATATATTATTTGGTAACGTGTACTTGGGCTCTGGTTCTGACATCGTGGACTGTAGCTCTAGCATCGTGGGCTCAGGCTCTGGCATTGGCAACGGGGACTGTGCCTGTGGCTGGGGCTCTGGCAGCGTGAACTCGGGCAGTGGCTCTGGAGTGCGCTCTTGCAGCGCAGCAGACTCTCCTTGCCATATCTCCAGCACATCATTAAACATCAGACTGGAGTCTCTAGGGACTGAAACCGTCATGACTGGCCGTAATCTTGGGGCTGGAATGGGCACTACTGGCCATGATCGAGGGGCAAGAACTGGAAACGGCTCTCCCGGCCGTAAACTAGGGACTGGATCTGGGAACGGCTCTGTTGGCTATGACTCATGAACTGGATCAGTCTTGTCCGCCTCCTGGATGGTCAGAGAGGAGCTTTCCAGCCACAAAGCCTGATCCATCAGCCGCACAAGCAAATCTGGATGGTCGGTCAAAGTAACCTATTTGGCCAGAGCTTCGTCCAATGATAACCAGAATAACCTCCGCAGAGTTTGCTTGCTCCAGGACACCAGATGATACAGCTCATCAAACTCATCAACATAGGCCTCAATGGCACAGCCATCCTGGGTGCGGGTTTGGAGAAGTACTTAATCCATAGTTGTTTTTTGAAGTTGTTTTTTGTCGATCGTTCTGTCATGGTCTGGTCGTGGGCAAAGCAGGTGAAAATGCAAACTTGATAAGGTAACATCAACTTCACTTTATTTAAACCAGTAGGACACGGATCACACACTCTCAAAGAAACCTTACGACATTGACGATCGACAAACAGGACATAATACAATGGGCTTAAGTACACAAGGGAAGATGCAGGACAGGTGAGGGACACAGGTGGCAAGGTGCCAATCAACTAAACAAGGACAGGAACAAGACCAAATATAGACATACAGGAAATCATGAAACGAAAACAAAACTAAACTAAAGAAACAAACACAGACATGGGTGTGACAGTAGTGGTGTCCCATTGCTTAGGGGAAAATTTTTAACCCTTCCACTTTCCACTTCATTTCAAGGGGCAAGGGGAAGGGGCGAGGGGTAAATAGAATTGGGATTGGGCCTAAATATGAACATATGCATTTTGTTCTTCGCTGAATCTAATGTTTTTGTTGTTGATGAAAACAAATTATTTGACTTTTTCTGCAGGAACCATCTGACAATCTTCTGGCAGAAAACCGAGGCTCTTTTAAAAGGAATAATTCACCAAACATGAAAACTGTGTCATATACTTACTGTCATGTTGCTCCAAACCCTTGAAAACTAATTTCTTTCTTGACCCTCACTGTATGAACAGTGAAAGAAGCAGTGAACAAATTCTGTGAAGATCCAAAAAAGAAACAAAAACATTATGAAAACAATTACTACAACTGAATTTGCAAAATCAAATTCGGCACTTGCCAACTGGTTATGAGACATTTAAGAACCAATAGCGTTCAGCCACAGTAAACTCAGTGAGATGCATCTTCATGCACACATTGAACTATATGCAAATGAGAATGAATGTCTGAGAACTACAGTGGAGTTAAAGTTGGCAAGTAATGCATATTAACCTACTTTAGAAATGCATCTTACAAAACATATGGTTAACGATTCATCCAATGTTTTATTTTTTACTTCTTTTTTTTTTTTACATTTTTTATCTTCTGGTGAAAATACAAATGTTTTTTCAATCATTTAATATGCTTAAACCATTTCTTTGCTTTTTTTCTTTCTTTGCTATAAACTTTTTTTTTGACAGCAGGGTTATTATTGTTAACTAAAAGGAAAACACTGTATTTAGAATATGTTAGTGTTGGGCAATAATTAATCGCCGTTTTAAATAAAACTGTTAATTGCTTTTAAATAAAGTTTGCGAACATAATGTGTGTGAACTATGTATATTTATTATGTATATATAAACTTACACCCATACATTATATAATTAGAAAATATTTACATGTATATATTTATTTCCATGTAATGTATATTATATACAAACAAATTTAATACATAAACATAACTTTTTTTTCTTAAAAATAAATGCATGTGTGTGCATTTATATATGCAATACAAATACACAGTACACACACATATATTATGCACACAAAAACTTTGATTTTGCATGTGATTAATCATTGCCCAGCACTTTCATGTACACATTAAACACACATTATCTTCCACATACTGTACATTTTTGTTTCTCCTCTAAGGCCTGCCTCCTGAAACGGGTCGATTATTACAAAAAGAAAAATCTGGTTCAACATGTTGTTAAGTTTGGAACAACATAAGCATGATACAATTTTCATTTTAGGGTGTGTGGTCAGTGTGTTGGGCGGATTGACACAGACTCTGAAACACACCTGTGCTTTAAACGCACCGCTGTCAGTGAGCCTTCTGCCAGAGCTACTGCTGCTACACTTCAGTGGGCTGCCACTGTAAAAATACCCTCCGTGGAGAGCAGCTCCTTCACAAACTCGTGTTTTCATAAGTGTTCTACTCCCCGTCTACTTGTATTTGACGCATAACAGCATGCTGCCATTTGACAGAACGCAATATTTAGTCATGTAGCACTGTCTGTCAGTTGTAAGTACTGTCACTTGAAGCCTATCAGTGGCATTTCAAGAATATGGCATAGAATAGGATATTACATTATAGATAAATGAAGTAAATAGTAATTGCTGCTTTATATCTGTGCTCTGATTACATTGTGGAATAAATAAACCGATCTGCATGTCGTGTTGTGAATCTGTCACAGGGATGATATGCGAAGAAAAGGACAGAGCCAAAAGAAAAGATTTAGATTTTGAATGCTCGCCATCCATTGTCTTCCTCTTTATAAGCAATCTCACAAAAGCACACAGCCCATAAATTAAGAACAACAACAGAGATTCTCCAGCACTGACTGTAATGATAGGCTGATAAGACAGATGCGCTGCCCCCTCTAATTCATGGAAAGAGCTCTATGTGCACGGACCAGCCGTCAACTTAATGAAATCTGGCCCAAACTGATAATTCAATCAATTCTGTTTGAAAAAAAGACATGAATGGGCAAAATGCATGAGCTCATGATCTGAATATGAGTGAGGATGACTGTGAGACATGTAAAAGGGGATATTTATAGAAAAAGCCAGTATGAACCAAGGCAGTCCGATAGCCTTCTGTGAGAAACTGATTGAAGTTTGGGTTATTCAAATAAAATTAAATGTCACTTTAAGTAAAAAGATGCTTTGGATAAATCGTCTGATTATATATGCAAAAAAAGTTTGAATGTTCTGTAAATTATAAAATTGTAATTGAATACATTTTTTAATTATAATTTATTAAAATTTTACATACATGGACCATTAAATGTATATTATTTAATGTAACTGTAAATATATTTAAATGTTTTATTATTTTAATATATTCTGTATATCTATCTATCCTCTACTGTGTGTTTTGTAATATATGAACAAGTAGTTAAAATTTAATCCAGTAGAGGGCACTTTAAGTCTCTTTTTAGCAGGTATGTAAGACATATTGCATATGCGAACATCAGCAATTGCATTTTTTTAATAATCATAAAAATTATTATTTAAGTAATTAACCTAATTCTACAAACTTGGCTTCTTTATTTCTTGATAAACCCTTTTTTTTGCCAAATATTTTAAAAGAAAAATAGTCATGGACATTTCGTTTTCTTTAAAAATAACTTAATGTGTGTACACATCTACATTCATTTGTACACATGTAAGCACAACAGATTAATGTACAGTAAGCGCAGTCACACCATTATTGGCTGGTGTCTATGTGAGGGTATTTCCATTTGGCAAAGAAGCTTAAGCCTGGCCTAATTATCAGATGAATGGAGAGTGATTAATGGTTAATGTTTTATTGACGTTAAATAAGATCATCCACTCAGCATGATTTACCACAGGCTTCAAACAGACATCGAAACAAGCAGATCACACAGTAAGAATACGAAACGATCAACCTCGGCGCTCCAAAAGAGGTGTAGGGGAGAAAACAGAAGGCCATACCGGCTGAGAGTTATCCATCCTTATCCTAAACTAATGAGACAGCTTCCTGAAAGCTTTTCACTGTACATAAAAACCCAGGAAAAAAATGTCCCAGTGACCTGGAGACTCTTAGCAGCTGTAGTCTGAGTCCAAGGGGAGTACAAAAATATGTTTGATCTCACTTTTTTTATGTAGTGCAAATGACTTTTATGAAACGAAAGTGTTTAGCACAACAACATTATTCTGCTCTTATCAAAAGACGGCAGCTTTAATAAAACAGCTGTTGAAATAACATTAAATATCCTGAAGTATTACGGTTTAGAAGGAACCACGAGGAAGCAATTTACAGCACCGCAGGCAATTACATATTAAACTATCTCAAAATGGCCTGCCAGTTAAGATGTGTTGTCAGGATGTTCCAAGGCAGAGAACACGAGCGAGCTCTCTGATTGGTCGAGGGAAATGCTCCACTGGCCAATTAGAATGCAGCGCCCCCAGAAGCGTGATTTGAAAGTGCATGCATACCACTAGAACAGCCACAGCTAATGCAGTGAATAAATATCTAATGGAGAGGTTATTAATCAGATATGGAACGGCACGCCTCAAGTAATGCACAGTGTGACCTGGATTACCACTAACAGCTCCAGACACCTGAACTGTCTCGTCCACTTAACTGCGGTTGAAAGGTCACCGTCTGCTTTCCCAGCAAGCGTGTATGCGGTTCATGCTTGTGAATCACACATCTTGGGG
>JAUMHR010000055.1:2918336-2936807 GCA_032361145.1 Enteromius fasciolatus
AAAAATATATTGTCATACCAAAGAATAAACTACCCGCCAAAGTGGCTAGTGAGACTAAAGTTTTTACCTGCCACAGCCGAATTTTACCCGCATTTGGCGGGTGCCAGTGTCAAGCCCTGATGCATAATAAAAAATATTTTTGCATTTCTTCTCTTCTCTAGTTGTCTAATAAAATAAATTGCATATTACGAATAATGCTGGCTCTCTGACAAACTGCTTTTGTTAAATGCATAAACGTAAATGTCAATACAATAAATCCCTGAGCCGCTCTTTTCCACACAAGTACAATAAAAACGGGGTCTGTCAAGCTCAAAAGTGACACAAAAGCATCATAAATATGTATCTACCTGCTACATAGAAGACTTTTATCATGCATTTAAGTAATTCTTTACTAAAATATCATCCCATTTGCTGAAGCTCTACAGGCTTAGAATGAAATAAGTGTGAGTAAATGTTTATTTTTAGATGAGCCATCCCTTTAAATCATTTCCACCTTATGATATTTATTCTCATACAGTATGTTTTCATCAAAGCATTCATTATACTGTAAAAGCAATACTAATAAAGAACGCGGGTGTCCATAATAAAAATGCATTCCGAAGATGGTTCCAGCACTACACCGGAGTGATTTTATGCTTCTGGAGTAGCATATAAAAGTCAATCACCTGTGTGGAAGTGGAGGTCACAGACATGTTACCAGGAGTGACAGCGATGTCAACACACTGTTTCAGCTCCGTACTGAAGTGTAGCGGCTCGGCCCACTTCTCGCAGGCTTCCTTTCTGGAGCACCTGGAAGTAAACAAACAAACAAACAAAACAAACGGATGAGTAAGCAAAGATCCCGGCCCGCACAATAGCCTGCAGTTGCCGTCTCGTTCAAGCTTCAGTGAACATGAGTTTCCTTCTCCCTGTCCACTCAGACCAATGCATGTCAAATATCCACAGATATCCACGCTCCCCGAGAGTGGATCAACAATACAAAACACTTCTGATGCTGCCGATATGGAGCTACACGTTATGCAGAATAGACTCACTCACTGAAAAGTCAGGCTTGCTCTTTATTATTTACACATGATGATGACAAAAAACATGCAGTAATTCGACTTGTCCCAAATAATGATGAAACACTGTGTAGTTGTCAAGAAATGTCACAACTGCATTAATATCTTATGTAATTGTGTGTGTATATCACTTCAATTTTACAGTTAAAACCATGTTTTATACTGTTTTGATCACTTAACAGTTATAATGTGTGGATTGCCAATATTTTTTCTTTATATGAATATTTTTTTAAATAATTTTTTACAATTAATCTAATTTCTTTTCTAAATAAACAAGGAAAAATGTATTACTAAAAGGAATTATGAAAAGAAAAATTACAATGTTTTTGCAGATCAAATTATCCAGATTATCTGAAAATATTCAAGCCATTTTAATTTATATATAATGCTATATTCAGTTTCAATAGCTAGTCAGAAAGCAATAATTTAATAACACATCTTAATTTATACTTATTAATTATACTGGATTTAATAATATTTTTTTTAATGCATTTTAACATTTTTAATACATTTAAATAATAAATTTTTAATATTAATATAATGCAGATATGACATAAGTATTAAAAAGTAATATGACATAAGTATTAAATCTAATCTTAAAATAACAATAAATCAATATGTTTTAATGACTCTTAAAATAACAAATAAATAAAACAAAATTATATAAATATGTAATTATATAAATATATTTAATGCTAACATCATGTTAAAAAAAAAAAAAATAGCAAACAACTAAAATATTTTTATGATTAATTTTAAAATCACTGATTAATAAATAAAATTTTATTGATATGAATATAAAAATAAAATACTATACATACACAATTAACAATACAAAATATAAAATTTTATAATACAAGCATTAAATTAAATCTTAAAGTAATAAACAAAATTTGTATGATTCATTTGAAAAACCTAAAATAAATAAATAAAACTACAATTTACATAAACATGAATATAAAATAAATAATGTAAATATAACATGTAAGTATTAAATCTAATATTAAAATAGTTTATAATGATACATTTTAAAATCTTACAATAACAAAATTAATATAAAAATATAAATACACAATAAACTATATAAATATTAAACAATAACTATTCAAATCTTAAAATAATAAACAGATGTTTTATGATAAATTGTAAATGTACAAATAAATATAAACAAAGTACAATTATGCAAATATAAAACAATATAAATGTATAAACAATTAAACAAATAAATACATATAAAATAACTGTTTGTTCATTATTTAATGTTTGTTCATAATACATTACCATTGCTAAAAAAAAACGAAATAAAAATTATTACACTAATAAATTCTGTAATAAACAATTTTTAACTGATAGTTAGTAATATCGAATGCACATGATAATGTGAATGAATACAATACTAGAGTAAAACACTATCAAAATGTTACTCCTACAGTGAAATAAGGTTTTGATCATATCACAGGCCTGTCGTCGTGGGGGGGGACAGAATCTGAAAACCGTATTGATTATTTCCTAAAAGCAAAGAGACAAGCACAGAAATCTGTAACAACGACTGCTGTGTCGACACTCTTCATTCGTGTGTGCCGCCGAGCGTCCGTGGGAGTGAGCTGGCCTGCTTTCCTCATAAGTACATCTGCAGGGAAGCTGCCAGATATTAAAGCATTCATAAAACTGGCATGTTCGTTAGACGTGTTAAGTGGAGTTAGAAGTCGCCAGCGCTTATGTTAGCCCGCGATCGAGGAGGGTTACTCTAATGTACACAAACCCTCATCATAACCTGACCCGATCATCTATTATAACAATGTTTGCGCCGCCATTCGTGACACGCCGCATTAAAATACGCCAACCTCGCTCTAAATCATCTCACATTTTAGCGACTTCAGCCCTAAACGTGCCTATTGTTGATGACTGTTATATGTCAGCGGTGAGAAATACAGTATAAGCTGATGATGCATAACAAGGCTCGCTTAATTAAATGCGCTTTAATTTTGAGGCCGCTCCGGAGAGACTCTAATGAAAAACACACAACGGAGGAGAGATGGAGAACAAGCCTGTAAAAGCACAGCCGCCCCGGAACGCATCAGACACCTCAAAACTAGACATGTAGCTAAATATTTGCCAAAAGCCCAGGTATCTAATTCATCACGATGTCTGAGATGGCATTATTTTCCATCAGCGACAGCAAAACGCCGCATTTTTACCTCCAGCGCGCCTGTCTGTCTGGGAAATGAAGCAAGCGCAGTCGATACTGACAATGCCATTATTCACCAGCAATGCACACAGCAGTAATGATTTGTTTTCCCTTAATTATGCCCATATGTCTAAGGAAAGAAAAAAGAAACGGGAGCAATCTTAATTAAAGAGATAGAAAAGGATATCTCTCGGTACATGCACCTTCAAGGCCTTCCTGCCCCTTTTCGCTTTCGTTTTTCTCTCTTTTCCTGCGTCTGCGAAATGAGTTTTTGTCCAATTAAAGTGCACTTGTCTTTCTGGTGAACTGGAACTAATGTGATTTATGAGACATCGCCACCTTTCTCAGGTAGGGTGGTCCTGAGGTGGTTCCCGGGACACAACAACACGACGACCCGCCGGGAACGTTACCGTATTGATCCTTCTCGAAGCGCACAGCATGTACGGCAAGCAAATCTGGGACAGGAACTCAACGAGGGCTGTGAATTGCCCGTGACAGGAAGCACAGTACAGTGAAACAATGCTTGTGTAAGCAAACGGTCGTTAGCGGACGCTTTTGTTCAAAGTGACTTGTGGAACGCTGTACAGGGACAAACGCTTGTGACTAAGAGGATTGAAACGGTAACCTTCAGATTGTCATTCATGGACACGAGGAAGGCTATGTTAAAGGGATAGATCACTCACAAATTATCATCTTGTCACCCTTAAGCTTCAAATTCATATGCGACCCTGGACCATAAAACTAGTCTTAAAGGCGAATTTTTTTGAAAGCTGAATGAATAACTTTCCGGTTAAGTATGGTTTGTTATGATAGGATATTACATGGTCGAGATATATTTGAAAATCTGCAATGTGAGGATACATAAAAAGCTAAATATTAGTCCTAAGCAACGCATATTACTTATCAAAAATTAAGTTTTGATACCTTTAAGGTAGGACATTTACAAAATATCTTCATGGAGCATGATCTTTACTTAATATCATAATGATTTTTGGCATAAAAGAAAAATTAATAATTTTGACCCATTGAGTAATTAGCAAAATATACATTGTAAATATTTAAACTAATTATTTACATGCATTCCTTCTGTCGGTGGAACACCAAAATAATTAATTGATTATTTAGAGTACATATTTTCTAAATATTGAAACTATTTATTTAACATTTAGTCCTTCTTTTGGAGGAATACCAAAAATATTACAATCAATCAAATTATGTATTTACATTTATTTCTTCTTTTGAAGGAACACCTAGTGAAAATATCACTATTGTCAAGCCTGGTTCAATGCATCTTGATAAACCAAGTTTGAATATGTGCATGCATGAATGATAAATCACATTTATTAACCCATCACTAATAATGCTTACATTAATTACATGAATACATGAAGCATCAAATTAAAGTTAATTCATATATATATATATATATATATATATATATATATATATATATACACATATATTAATTACATTAATTTGCATCCACTCTAAGGAACAAAAACATTAAAAATAATATAAAATATATAAATAAATACAAAATAAATCTGAGTTGCTTTATTCAATTAATGAAAGCACCAGAAAATAAGAAGCATTAGATTTGGTCCACATGTTTTTTTTTTTCACTGAAAAATGTATTCTCACATTCACATATTTAAACTAGAAGACGTATGAAAATTAATGATGTTTGCTTGGCACAATGAGTCTTGTTTGCACCAAGTTTGAATATGTGCAAGCATGAATTACACATTTTTCGTAAATGTCTTGCATGAACAAACAAACAAACAAAGATACTTTAGCAAAAAATTACACTAATTTACATATATATTCATTTACAATTACTCTGAGGAGCATTAAATAAGATAATAGAAAGAACATAAATCTCTGCACAGCTGTATTTCATATAACGATAAAGCACCATAAAATGAGTCCACTTGAAAATCTCAGATGCACATATTTAAACAAGAAAGCCAATGACGTTAGCAGTCACTGACGTCAAACCTGGTGCAATGCTCCTGACACACCAAGCTTTAATATGTGCGTGGACAAATGACACATCTCACATTTATTCATTTATCAAACACATCCGACATGATTCACAGGAGTCATTCAGCAACAAGTGAACGAGATTTAAAAGCTATTAAGATCTGTTTATCACACAAAGCTATTGTCTGACTTCAGTAGACCTGGAATATATTACGTGAGTCATGTGGACCATCTTAATAGTGTTTTTGTTTTTTTTTGGAAAACAGCTGCTTGGATGCTCTTCAAAATACCTCGGGCTGGTCTTCCGCAGTCATACGGTCACAATTTTCAGTTAAACTAAGACTTTAACCTTCACCTGAAGTCCGAGTTCATTCTTCTACGAGCCTGTCTCTCCATCTGAACTAGTTTAAAGGAGGGCTTGTGCAACGGACTCATTTCTCCCCAGCTGAGAGCTTCTCTCTCCGAGTGCCAGCTTAGCGTTTCCAATTTCTAAGAAATCTATTATGCTTCCATATTTGGTGTCCTCCTTATGAGGATAATTCCAGGATGGTTTCCACCGGTCTCCCCCCAATTCCAGTCCGAGTAATATCGCTTTATTACTTCTAAGGTCACATTGAACCCTGTGTAAATGAAGAACTACGGCAGAAATGGGATGAAAACCTTCAGTGGCCTTTCATGATGGAGAACTCCGATATGGCCGTCTGAGGTGTCTGGGTGGACAGATTGTTAAGATGGAGTGAGGGGTGAAAGACGGGGCGAGAGAAATCGATGGCTTGCATTAATTGATATACGTTAAGGACTAAGTGCTCTGAGAGTCTCTGGGTCAATTGTGTCTTTGACTTTGATTAGTGAGGGGAACAATGGGAGAAGCGCCCACCTGTTCCCGTGAGGGCTTATTGACAAGACAACAGTCTTTCTCTGCGCCTTTCAGGACGTCTGTCTGGTACACGACCTTTACGGTTTGCAGACATCCGTCATCAGAGATTTAAACGACCGTTTTCTTTCACTTGACTTTCCCACTTGGTTGCAGTCTTTCAGAAACACGATGCATTAGATTTGAAGAGATGACACTTTTCACAGTACATTGTGTTTTTAAAAAGAGCAGAATGACATACTTTATAATGTTAGAAAATGTTAATCTGTTATTCTGCAATTTGAATGGAGACATTTAACAATGCTGGAAGCTTGAAGATGATTGAAGGCTAAAGTAATAATAAAATGTTCTGAATTAAAATGAATACAGAAATCTATCCATAATGTTCTCCATACATCCACATTTTTATGTAATATATATATATATATATATATTTATTACAATAATTATAGTTATGGTTAGTTCTACAGTTTATTTTGTTACTTAAAAACAAACATTAGCTGAAATAAAAGTAAAAAAAACCAAACAATTTAGCTGAAGTTGAGGTTATAAAATAAAACTAAAAAGGACAAAAAAATGACAAAAACACTTAAATCATATCAAGAATTCAGAATATTAACACTTTATTAAAAAATAAAACTAATAATAATTTAATATTTAATAATAATAATTTTTAGACAAATGTCTAAAGCTGTAACTGCAATTAAAACCAATTAATAAAAAAATTAATAAAAAATAAAGTATACAGTAAAATGTAGTAAAATAACCATAATATGTACTTAAGCAATACTAAAATACTTTACATTTTTATAGATTTTTTTTTATAAATATATATTTTATGATATATTCTATCAATAATTTATTATGAATAATAACCTCAATAAATTAATAATATAGAAATATACATACATATGTTACTTTTTCACTTTATCATATATCCTTACAGAATTCATTCACATTTACTATACAATATTCTACAATAAAAATGCGGATACGCATGGGTTCATAACACAAATAAGCCTATTAGAAGATTGAGTGCTGTGCTTTTGTGAAAACATCTTCAAAACACGGGATTCACAAAAATGTGGAGTGTTGGATGTTGATGGTATTTGTGAGAGCGCTCTAAAACAGGCCTCAGATGAAAGAACGTCTTAATGACGTGCGTGAATCAGCCTAGAAGCATCCAGTCCTCCGGCACAATTAGCACAAGTTTGCAGTATCGTGCTAGCTGTGAGTACACCTAGAGCCGTCGGTGAGGTCAACCAGTAAATGTGCAGTCATTGAAAGACCCGACCATGAATAGAGCATTAATGAACACTGAGGGACACTCGTGAGAGCGTCTACAGAGATCCGTGCTCTTAACAAACACAGAAACCCAACCGAACCTACAACAGATCCATCACATCAGACGAGCGCACAATAATAGCCCTGCTAAAGCTTTTAACCACAGTCCTTTCTACCAGACAGTGTACTGCTAATTTTCCCGAAACCACAAGAGCCCTTCGGTAGGAACAGTAATACAATACAAACTCCACCAAATGGGGCTGATTTGAATTACACTGCAAATCCATCTTCCAGCTTCCCCTCGTTGCCATGGACACAAACCATTTCCAGAGGTACACTTTGGTGCTTTTTTTTCCCCCCCTTCCACTCGGTCTCTCTCCCTTTTGGCTCGGCCGTGTCGGTGGCTAGAGGCTAAAGAGCTCTCGTGGAACTGAATACAAAGCCAAGACAACAAGGAGAAGAATAAGATGCAGGTCAGAGCCGCCCCCTGTCCCCTCCCGAGCCAAAAAACCAGTACGCTTTTGGCAGCGGCTGACGGTGAAAGGCATCTCTCATGGCAACGGTGCACGGTGCCTTTCCCCGAGGAGAGCGAGTACTGGCAAACAAAACGAGCCGGATGCGATGAATGGCCTCAGAAACATGGGCTTACATATGTGCGTTTAACAAAAGCGGGCCACACGCGTTCAGAATGAGTTTGAACTATCGATGAACCCTGTAACAGACAAACACACTCCAAAAATCACATTTCAGACCAAACTGCATGTATTGAGTAGATGTGTCTTGAACATACCAAATCAATCATATTAGAATAAAATCTAATGTATTATGCATTACATTAGATCACAAAACGCTAATACACACACAAACATAATTTGTGTAATATATAATAAAATACTGCTTAAATATTACATTGAAAACTGTGCATATATTCTATCATTTTTATTTTGAATGTAGAATATACTTTTTAAACATTTGAAATATATATTTTTTGTGCACCCACATGCAAAAAATAAACATAAAACATAATTTTCTATTTTTTGTTGTTTTAGATCATTCTATTTTGTCAGTGTTATAGTTATTATTTAAAAATATTTTCTGTATTTATATTATTTTATATATCTATTTATTTATAGTAATTCTATATGGAGAATGTGTATACATACATATGTATCATAAATGTATGTAGAAATATATAGACTAATAATGTGTAACTAATAATTATTAATATTTCAGTGTGTTACTTTCTGTATTTATGCAGCCGTTTCTGAAATCTACTAATTCAACACCATTTTTTTTTTTCACTTTTTTGTGTGTGCATTGTGTTGTCAAAATGTGTGCTTATTATTAATTTATACATTTGTTCACACCAATTCCAAATGTTGCATTCAATATTTTAGACAGATATATAGATAAATAAATGGATAAATATTTAGCTTAAAATGTAAGCTAAGTGTAGCAAGTAAATAAATATTATATATATATATATATATATATATATATATATTAATAAAATGTACATAAAATAATTTCCCCTATATAGTTATTGTATATAATTATCCTGTTACAGGAAAAACAATATTATACTTTAAATATCAAGTAGTTGTTTTGAAAATATTAGACAACTTCAGGGAAAAAAAACAAAGAAGTTGAACGCTACAATAATTATCGCTCATAAGTAGGTTTGCTTCAAAACAAGGTTTGTTTTTGTGATAAAAAGGTCAGAACCTGAACATCTGCTCGACCAGCTTTTATATCACAGTGAAAACACAAGGCTGGGAACAGCGTCATCGCAACAGGAGAAATTGAGATACGTGCACATGTCCAAATATTAATTATATAGAGAAGGGTTCTGTCTTGTCAACAAAAGAACATAATAACCAGCGAACAAAACAGTGGGGTGTGCCAGTCATCATTCAGCATTATGTGCGCTGATAAAAGACGATAGATCCGCAGGACACCCACTACAAAGGCTATCTGGATTTGCGAAGCTGAAATAAACGAACACAAAAGGTTAAGAGCAATCGTTCCAGTAATTATAAAGCGTGTTATAGTGAGATGGGAGGAACGGGTGTAGTTTTTTTTGAAAGCTCTTCTTGTTGGCTGTCATTGAGGCGAGAGAAAGACAATGAAATTGATGCGAATGAAAGAGCGGGATAGAAAACATCATTTCCAAAGCAACAAACAAGCCTCACGATTCGAGGTATTATTCATGTGCGTAACTCTAAGTGTGCGCTATGTGAGTAATAGCGCTAGAATAATAATATATGCTAAGGGCTTTAAAAATGAACCGTGACTCGTCACACTCGCTCAAATATCACCTCTCTGCTCTGTGTGCCGCTGGAGAGGAAGAACAAACGCAGAGAATAAAGAGAAACATGTATGACTGTAGGTCAACCCACAGGCGCATGATGAGCAGTGCATTATGGGATTGTCATTTTACTTCAAACTTTCCTTCTAAGAAAGCTGTGTGAAACCATATGTCTGTCTAACCTCGTCCATCTGTAAACTGACACCAGATCCAATTAAGTTCTTCTCACCAAAATTTCAACCTGATAAAACCACCTGTAAAAGTGAGAAAAATGTAATGCGAATATGTAAGCGCAATGGAAACTATTTGAGAGAAAAGTTTTAATCTCGGCACAAGAAATTGCATCATTTTTTTAACAGCATTGCAGCATTGTTACTGAAGCTTCAGGTACTGGTAGTGCTGATTCACCAAGAATCATTCATTCTGATTCCTCTTATGAGCCCTTTTAATGAATCAAACACTTGCGGCTTACAACTACCGGTATATTGACTAATATCTAGTTTACAGAAACTGATTTTTGAACAAATTTGACAATCATAAATCAGATTTTTATAAATTTTAACAAAAAGAACCAGTTCTTAAGAGTCATTCACTTAGGAACCAAATCACACTGGTTGTACTTTATTTAATTATGTTTTGCTGAGGAAAAAATACAAATCTCAAAAGATTCATTCATTTGGGAATCACTGGTCGATATAGTCTGACTATAGTCGACTCTTTTTATTGAATCAAATACATACAGCAGAATCAGTTCACTCCGATTCCTAAAGAAATGACTCTTATGAATCATTTTATTCCAGTGAATTAGACACATGCAGCATTAACTTGTGAATAGTTAAAAGACACTGTTGTACTGTGTACAAATGATTATTGAAGTATAAAATAAAAATAAATATGATCTCACATTGCATCGATAACATTTATCAATCACATTTTCTGTGTTTTTTGCCAATTTTGGCAATAAATTTAATAATTAATTAATATGCATCGAACTCAGTGTTCAAGGTTTCTGTGGGTGACGAATACAATAAAAAACTAGCGCTAGTAAAAGTTTGTGTTTACGTAACAGATGTGTGTACTGTGTATATTTATTATATTATTATTTATATATAAATACACACAAATGCATGTCATGTTGTGTAAATATTTTAAAAATATATGATGTATGTGTGTGTCTTAGCACATACATAAATATAAACAAAAACATATTTTGGATGTGAATAATCGTTTGACAGCACTAAAAAAACACATCTGGAAAAGTTTGTGTTTACATAACAGATGTGAGTACTGTGTATATTTATTATATTATTATTTATATATAAATACATACAAATGCATGTATATTTATGAAACATTTTATGCTTATATATTATATAGGATATAATTTATATAAAAAATATGTGTGTAAATATTTGAAAAATATATGATGTATGTGTGTGTCTTAGCATATACATAAATATAAACAAAAACATATTTTGGATGTGAATAATCGTTTGACAGCACTAAAAAAACACATCTGGAAATTTTGGACACAGTGTGCAAGGACCTTTAGAGTTAGCGGTTTAAATAAATCTCTAACATTGAGTATTAAACATTATGAACGACACCTTCAACTGTGCGATTTGTTGAGCAGAGGAAAGTTTTCTTCTGAAAACATACACATACAGAAAGAATATTAGCAATGCATCATCTGCAAAATCAGATTTTAAAAAGCCACAGTAATCACCTCAGAAACCCTCCACTCAACAGCATAACGAAGCAAAGGTCCTAATAATCATCAAAGCACTCTGATGTCTGAGATCTGAAAGACAGCTCAATCTTGTTTGTATGACCTGCAATCTCTGCACCGATAATTATCCCACTAATGCGTTAGTGCACGAGTCACTTATGAGTTATTCAGCATTGTTTTACTTTCCATGCTGATACAGGAACTCAAAAAAGGTCACTTTTTGTATATTTAACCAGTGGGAGTTAAACAATCACCAAGCAATACGAAACCCGAGTTAATATACTGAGATTTACTTTAATAAAACAGACTCGACAGCCCGGTGTGTCTCAAGGTTGCCTTTTTTACTCTCAAAGCAAACAGTTTGCATCGACTCCGAGCGGCAGACAGCGTATGACCTGTCAGCAATGTCGCCATGTATTGTCAGACTCCCATGTATCATATTTTTTTATTCACACATCTGTCATCTGAGCATGAACAAACTGTGGCCAGGGCAGGCGATGAGCCAGTTGAGGTCAAAGGTCAGGCTCTTTGGAGTTTAGTAACAGGGTTTGCGTGCAATGAGCACGTCGGCCATTAAATCCGTAGCTTTGTTTGATCTGCTGCTAATTGCGCTGCGCGGTGGCTGTCACAAGGTCATGTAAAGTCTGGGGATATGCTATTAATATGCAAACAAATGTCAGTTTCCAACGGCTGCGGTAAAGGCTTGCGCTAATTATTCCATCAATCCCAGATTTACATCTTAATTAAAGATTTTTATCTCGTTGAAGGTATGGCGACGGTGGAAAATAGATCAGAACTGAGGTTTTTTCCTCTTTCTGACATGGAAAACTCCACAATGGTCTTCAAGGCACTACATGAAGGCAGAACAAAGCTGTTTTATCACCTCTGGATAACTTTATCTGTGTCTATACACCGCTGTCAAAAGCTCGGAAACGCTTCGAATGCTGACTCTGGATCCAATTTGTGTAACTGAACCCGTACAGAGCTTCTTGCTGTAAAGATTTCAAGAAAACAATGTTGTGTGTTTCTTTAAAGCTTCCAGTGACAATCTGTGATGAAGTACAGACACATTTGTAATGAATGTAGAATGCCTGTCAAAGTCTTTTAATGCTGTAATTGTACTTAAAATACGCACACTCGGTTGTGACGCATAATCTAATTGGATGAGCCGTGTCTTAAGTATCACAACATTTGAGAGTTTTAGTATATTAATTTTGACGTCGCAAAGAACAAAGCAATTTTATCACCTCTGGATGACTTAATCCGAATCTAAACACAGCTGTCAGAACTTGGAAACCCTACGACTGCTGACTGTTAATCCAACTTAACCAAACCCACACTGTACAGATTTCGCAGATTTTTGCATTTTTTGTTAAAGCTTCTAACGACAATCTATGATGAAGTACTGGCCTATTTGTGATGCTTGTATAATAACTCTTAATTCTTTGAGCTGGTCTTCTTTCTCTATCAAATGCTTGATTATTGCATATGATTATTGACACCATACAGTGGGCACGGAAAGTATTCAAACCCCCTTCAATTTTTCACTCTTTGTTCAGGCAGTTCCTTTGACCTCATGATTCTCATTGTCTCTGACATGCATTGTGAGCTGTAAGGTCTTATATAGACAGGTGTGTGGCTTTCCTAATCAAGTCCAATCAGTATAATCAAACACAGCTGGACTCAAATGAAGGTGTAGAACCATCTCAAGGATGATCAGAAGAAATGGACGGCACCTGAGTTAAATATATGAGTGTCACAGCAAATACACAGCAAATGAATACTTAGGACCATGTGATATTGCAGTTTTTCTTTTTTTAATCAATCTGCAAATTGTTTGTTCTGATGATAAAATCGAGCCAAGTTTGTAATGAAAATAAAATGACTGTGGAAAATTTGTAATGGTGTAACTAAGCACAACTGTAAAATTAATAGTTGTGAAAAAAAAATTGTGATGCAAAACTGATTGAATGAGCAATATTTGAACTAGTAAGAATTTTACAACAATGGATCAATTTTTTTTTTATGTTACAATACTTCAAAAATACTTAAAATTTGCTTAAATAAACTCATGCAAAAGTTTAGATTCAGTAAGGTATTTTTTGTTTCATGCAATATGCATTAAATTGTAGACATGAAAGTCGACAATGGCCTGAGGCAAAACAAAGCTCAAATACAGACATGTTGGTAATAAAGATTAGAATGACTGTCAAAGTTTTACTAGTGTAATTATACTTAAAAAATCTATTATAACATTAATAGTTGTGACGCAAAATCTGATTGGACAACAACTGTAGCTTTTAAGTCTTCATTTTTAGGTAATTTTTGCGTTAGCGTCCTCTCAAAAACACTTAACTACCATTCAAAAGTTTGGGGTCAGTAGTAATATTTTGAATGAAAATGTTATTAAACAAAGATGAATCACGTCATATACATGTAAAACTCGATAATGGTCTCCACAGTACTACAGGAAGGCAGAAAACAGCTGTTTTATTACCTCTGAATAACTTTATCTGAGTCTTTCGCCACTGACAAAAGCTCGGAAATGCTTCGAAAGCTGACTCTGGATCCAATTTGTGTAACCAAACGCGTACAGTGCCTCTTTCTACAGATGAAAAGACAATGTTTTTCATTTCTGTAGAATCTTCCAGCGACAATCCGTACCCTGAGGCCCTGCCGCCCCCATGTTGCGATCTCGACCGGTCCACGAACACACACTTATGTCAAAACCTTTCCCATCTCTTCCTAGAAAACACTCCATAAATTAAAGAGCGTGTTCGGCGATCACACATGCTCTTCCTCCCCCGGCTTTGACTGAACGCAGCCCACTCTTCGGGAGTTCATCCAGTATTGGAAGGAGCAGAGAGCCCTGATGACAGCGGATAGGCAGCGTGGGGTGGCAGGGAGCCAGCAATAGCCAGACACTTCCTGACGGCAGTAACCGGCCCCCATGACCAGCTGCTGCCTGGGGATCAACCGGAGGTAAGAGACAGAAATGACGGGAGCGGAAAAAAAGACTAGGGAACATGTGGGGAGGCCTGTCACCTGCCAAGTGCTGCATGAGGTTGTTGAAATGGCAGCCACCAGCGACGCAGCGCTCTGATTGGCTGGCGGCTCCAGAATTCCCTGAGGTGTCTTAAAATGTTTATAAGTGTATCCCGAGTGGAAGGTGACGAAGTACAGACACGTTTGTAATGAACACAGAATGACTGTCAAAGTATTTTACTGATGTGATTCTGCTTTAAAAACGTTCAGTTGTACAAGATGTAATAATACAATAACTAAAGCTCTTTTGAGTTTTTTTTTTAAAAGTTAGCTTATTCTTAAAATACTCAAAATAAGTAGTGATACAGTCTAAAACAAATATTTTTTTAGTTAAGAAAGGATGCACTGAATTGATCAAAGGGGAGAGTACATTTAGAATGTGCTGCAAGGGTATTTAGAATGTTCCAAAACTGAAAATGTTAAAATGTTACTATTTTAAATGAAAATTCTATTAATCAAAATATAAAAAATAAATAAAAATGTATCACAGTTTCTACAAACATTGCAATTTCATGAGTCTGTATTCATAAATGTCACAAACTTCCATATATATTTTCGTATTTGTACGTACACAAACAGCCAATCTCTTAAACGCCATGTTTTGCTTTATTTCCTGAGACATGGCAAGCATATTTTAGTGTTCAGAATATCTGTTCTAGTCTGTGGAAGAGGAATGACATTGACTTACTTGTTATGCAGGACACACCAGCCACAGTGAGGATCTCCTGAGCCCAGACACGTCTTACAGCTGCTGTACTGAGAGCAGCTCTCCACAGGCAGACGACTCACCTGAAGCACATCACAAACATTAAACTGACATCACCTCTGCTAGCCAAATCACTGCCATTTATTCACATGAATACTACTAAATCCTTTTTCTCTGGGAATAGAACAGATAAAAAACCTGATACACAACAAATAAGACTGACATATTTTATGCAAATTAAAAAATAATGCTCTTTATTAATGTTCTATTTCATAAGAACAGTACGTTTTTAAACTTTTTATGAATAACAACATTTACAAAGTATTTAATTACATAAATATGTAATGGTTAAGTAAACATAGAAAATGGAACAAGCAAAGTCAACGTAAAAAAATAATATTTTTAAATAAAACTAAAGAATGGAAAAAAAAAAGAATGGAAGAGAATGGAAATTAATGGATTTTTTATCTTATTATTAACAACATCAACAACAACAAAAACAATAATAATAATAACAACAATTTATTAAACACTTATTTAAATCAGGTCAAAATCAGTTCAGTTAGCTGTCATGACTCTTCTAAATGTATTTTTGAGAACAGAATCCATAAAGCACCTAATGGTTTATAAAATGTAAATTTAACACCAAAAAAATAAATAAAAAATGTAATCCCAGAGGATAATAATATTATTATTAATGTAATAATAATACTACATTTAACATTACATTTGATACATTAAAATGTTTATGTTTTGTAACATTTAATATTTATAAAAAAAGTTGATATTAAATAAAACATTTCTTTGAATGAGCAAACAAATGAACGGGCATTTAATCTGAATTAAATTTTTCAGATCGTGTAGGCTTCAGTATTATTTTTTCTGTGTTAAGTGCCCTAATATTTCTATTTAACAGCCATCCAATGAGGTGTAGCAATTTGAGTCATGTGACCCATATCCTGCCATTGGCTATAATCCCCACAGGGCCGAGCAGTGTCTTTCAGCCCTGAAACACAGTAGTTACAGCAGTCCTCAACTCAAACCTCTCGTCATCCATCTGAACCACACGAACAAGTTCAGCCGCTTGTAAACACTTCCAAACATCCAGGCTCTTCCTTACAGAAAGGGCACAGCGAGGATGCAGCGATGCAGCCGAACGGCAGAGCATCAGCACAGTCAAGTCATGGGGAGGAAAGAAAATATCATAAAACAGCGCAGGGGAAAGTCATAAAAGAACGAGATGTCCAGGGGACAGTAATATAAGCGCTGCAGATGCAAAGATTCACACGGGAGAAACAGGACAGACGTGTTACAAAAATGAATCAGATCCCCAAAACATCAGCTTATATAAATGATGATGGGAGTTGGAGAGAGTGGGAGGTCTAGGACAGAAATAACATGAATATATTAAATCCAAAAGAGCGGTTTGTGGATCAAAGTTGGTGTGGGCTGTCACAGTGCTGATGATTGGCTTACTTAAGATGCAGAAAAAAATATATAAAAGCCCAAACCCAAAAGCAGTTGTTTTTGAAAACCGCCTTTAGAAGTTCTAAAAATGCTCATTCCACGGAGTTGTAATCGCCTTTGATCGCTGGCAAGATTAGAGTTTAGAGTGAGAAAAACAAGAGCCGCGGAAAAAAAAACACACCCACCCAAAAGGGACACGGCTCAGCTTTCAAGTGCAGAGTAGCTGATGGCTCTCCGGCACTCTCTCTCTGTGTGTGTGTGTGTGTGTGTGTCTGTGTGTGTTACGTCAGTCAGGGCAGGCGGGTGAGGTGTAGTCTGGTAACCCATGGTAATTTATTCTGTCACTTTGCTATGCATAAATATATGGTTTTAGAATTCAGTCCAGGCCACTGATTGACAACATGATCGAAACTGACCTCATTTACCTCCTCAGCAAACGTCCCATGACCTCACAGTCAAACAAATACTAAAGGTGCATCCCAAATGGGATACTTAAGCGCTATTCTATGACGTTTTATAGTATAAATAATGCGTTCACTGAAAATTCAAAAAAGATAAAGTGCACTTTAAATACCTGGATTAATTTTACTGCCTTATTTCTATTTTACAGAACATCATGTTGAGTCATGTGACCCATGCCCTCCCATTGCATTGTCTGTTAGTGTTTAACTTGATTCATTAACTGACAGAGACACTACAGTATCAATGTATATAACAATGATACATAAAAACAATATTTGTAACTATAATTATACATATAAATAATAAATGTAGACATTTGAATGCTATCCAATTAAATTCTGGGGACTGAGTCAGGTGACCAATGCTCAAAATTCAATTATTACAAAACATAAAAAATTGATGTTGACATGAATTAATTTTTTTTTTTTTTTTTTAAATCATGTTTTCTGTTTATACATTAGGGGTCAAAAAAAGTTTGGAATAATTAAATTCAAAAATCTCCCACCAATGCACATTTATTTGATAAAACACTACAATAAAAACAGTAATATTTTAAAATAATTAAATATCTATAATATTTTTCTCTTCGGTGTTACATGATCCATGCTCAAGAAACATTTTTTTATTATCTGCAAGTTTCTTCCCAATTTTTTGCACTTTATTTTTCCAGGATTCTTTGATGAATAGAAAGTTGAAAAGCACACAGGAACACAGAAAAGTGATTTTTGTGCATGCTCAGTATATTCTGTCAGGAACGCTGTGTTTTTGAACTGTCAGTGTTTGATGGATGAGTACAATGTTAGATAAATGAAAGGCTTCATATCTCTTTCTCTCTCTCTTTCTCTCCAATGAAATGGCTGCATTACCGGTGCAATTCCAAGAGCGGGATGGTAAATAATGACGCCGCTCTGAAAACTTGGCATTCACAGACCTTTTACTGACACACAACGGAGGGCTCCGAGTGGCAGCGGCCCATTTTGCGAACAAATACGCTCTCTCACCTATCTGTGCACCTGCCGCAAATGAAATATTCAAATCCACAGACTCCAGCGGTCAATGTAGGTTATGAATTATTGACTGGTGGCGATTCATTCACATTTCTTATTTCATAAAGTGCAGAGGGTACTGTGTGTCTACACACAGATTCTGATTGGAGGAGAAATGGTAAAGTTATCAGTGGTGACCCCTAGATACACTGGTATAAATTAGGTCCAGACTACACAGAAATTTGAATTATTAGGTAGTCCTTTAACAACATCCAAAAAAGTATATACACGCATATACATACATAATGTGTGTATACTGTATATATATATATATATATATATATATATACATACACATACATAATGTGTGTGTATATA
>JAUMHR010000055.1:2936907-2956163 GCA_032361145.1 Enteromius fasciolatus
TATACATAAACACACACCTTACACTAATATACTAATTACACTAATATTATTGTTTTCATATATATATATAAAAACACCACAAAAAAAAAAAAAAAACACACACACCTTATATATGGATATGTATATTATATTAGACTATATTATACTAATATTATTATAATTATATACAGTGAGGTCAATAAGTATTCTGGAAATCACATGATTTATTTAGTCCTTGACTAAAAGTAAGTCTGAGTTTAAAGCATGTCAGTGCCTTTCTTTTTCCTTGTCTTAAGATGCACACCAGTAATGTTCATAAAAATTACTTAAAATGTCCTAATTTAACTATGTCTATGAAAACTGTCCATATATTTATAACTACTACTGGTGCACAACACACTGCAAAATGCAAAAGCATTTGAGCACAATGTGCTTCAACCCTCTTAATTTTGTTATTAGAAGCCCTCATATTTCCAGTTCTTCCATGATCTCTTTTAAAAGGAGCTAGACTTTATTCTTAAGACTCTAAGAAACCCGCTCAACAACAGGACTACAAAGAACATCTGTGAAGCCAACAACAACAAACCAGCAGATGGACGTGCAACCTGTGTAAACAAAAACACAACAACTTGCAACTTCTGTTCGTTTAAGATCACGTATCGTAACACGCCGTTAAAACAAACAAACAAAAGAAACGCACTCGGCAACAGTTTTTAAAGCGTTCGTTATCCATTTACTCTAGTATTTCAGCGCGTATCAGCGTTTTGTGGCCGTTTTCTCCACAGAAACAGATGGAGAGTGAATGGAGCTTGTGACGGAGAGAATAAGAGCAGTGTGTGTGTGTGATCGTACCACGCAGGTCATCCACAGAGCTCTCCTTTGTGAAATCCTTTATTAAATAACTCCTCTAATCATGTGACAAGACGACTATTTGTACGGGGAGTTTTCGGAGAGCCCTTTCCACTTATCTCTTTAGCAGGACAGACAGAGCATTCAGCCATCTGCAAACTAGCGCTATCTTAAATCAGACGGCTTGTTTGGAAGAGACATTTGCTCTCAGTCTGGCCAAAACCACAACAGCCACTCTCGGCGTAACCTTATAGCCTAGTCTACCATCAATTCATAAGCAGAGGGAGTATATCCCATCTGCACTTAACAAAACAACATTAGCGTCCAACATTAGCGTCCTTTCGCCACCAAATATGGATTTAAATCTATACGGTGACATGTTATTAATCGTTTTAATGCATCTGTACTCGGACGGAAGGGTCGTTTCCTTCTGGACTGTGGCTGTGCAATAAATGGCACTGAGGTTGCGTGTAGCTCGAGGAGGAGAAACAAATGGCAAATCTTATGGCTCATTTTAAGCACGCAGCTCCAAGGTTAGCGGCGGCACGGAGGTGAGGCCGGGCGGAAATTGAGAGATGACGGAATGGGAACTGAATGATAAAAAGTGTCGAGCTGCTCGCGGGCAGACTGAAACGTGACACTTTATTTTGTGTCAAAGTTTAGGCAGAAAAGCGGTCGCTAGAATCCCGATGGGAGCTTCTTCTGTGGTAGTGAACGACAAGCGAGGCACGTCTAAACGAGGGAGGGGGCTGTTTGACTAATTGGTGTCCTCAATAGGAAGTTCTAAATAATTAGGCAGGTTTTGGGATCGTTTGCACCCCAACAGGAGCGGTTTCCTAAAGGACGCTTATATAAAAATATGCAAAACAGAATGATTTTTATGTATTTGAATCCGCGGCACAAAAAGATGCACTGAAGACAGCTTTAAAGGGGATGAGTTTAGAGATAATTTTACCTAACTACTAAACAACTAAAGCACAATATTTTATTTTATACTAGATTACACAATATGTTTATATAATTGTTATACATGTTTATGTAATATTCTTTTTATAATTTAAAGTCATATATAAGTTGCTTCTCAAAGGTTTTTTTTTTTTAACTCATTTAAAAAGAATAATATAATAATTAATCATTTTAAAAATATAAAAAAAAATAAAGATTAATATTTATATTAAAAAAATGTTATATTAACTGTTTAATAAGACATTAAATTGATCAAGTTTTTGTCCTTATTAATTTTTAATCTCATTAAAAAAGTGCAGCATGGTTGTATTTACAGGAAAATTAAGCAGCACAGCTGTTAACATTAATAATAATAATTAGAAGAAAAAAAAAATTATTAAAATGTTTTCTGAATGATGATGTTATGCTGAAGACTGAAGAGTAATATGTTAAAAATTCAGCTATGCATCGCAGGATAAATTGCATTGTAAAATATATTAATATAAAAACAGATTTTAAATTAATATATAACAATTTTTACTACATTTTTGATTAAAGAAATGTATAATAGGAATATTTTACATTTACAGACCCCAAACTTGAACAGTATATTTTTGTAAATACTGTTTATATCTAATATTATTTGTATTTTATCTTGTTTTTAACTGAAGTGGTTTCCTGTTTCAAAATGTACTCACACTATTGGTTCGCTGGTTAACAGTTCTTCTGTTTGTGTACATCTAGTTCTCAAAAAAAAAAAAAATCAAATGCCTTCGTAACGCATTTACTGGTTTACTCATAACAGGCATTGCCACAGGGTTATTTAATATCTAAACCAATTTTGCGTTGAATTTCCAGCATAGTGACACACACTGTTAGCGTGATACATAATGACTCACAGCGTGAAATAAGATTTTGTTCATCCCGCCCATTTGTAGTCGACACAGTTCCTGAATCACAGTAAGTCGTGCACTTGCCCAGGGCCTTTCCGGCACACGGCCCCAGACAGGTGCTTAAGAGCCGCCCTCCTAAACACCCCGCTTCCATTTATGAGATGCGTCTGTCTTGACCTTTAATGAAATTATCAAGTCTCCCATTAAATTATGACACGAGGTGCAAGCTAAGAGCTGTGTCCGCGCGGCAGGTGGCCCCGGCCAGCCTAATCCTACAATACTACACATATAAGCACTACTGTTCATTAGCTTGTACCTGCGACAGCCGGGCGCTCTGAGGTAAAATCATTACTGCCAATGTGTGGACATACACCGGGTCACATGATGCTGGACACAGAGGCACAGAGTCATTCCTGCTCTGCAGCACCTCATGATGTCACCTTCAGGACGATGATGTCATCATAACTAGAGAATATAGTTAAAGAGCTTTTACCAAATACTAACAGGACGAAAAGTGACACTGATGACCCGGAACCTGATAAATTGATTGTCAATCAAAACAAATACCACCAAATGGACATACCACCAAAAATGGCAATTATAGTCAAACAATGAATTCACACCACCAATTTTAATTCTGTTATACAAACTACTTTGATTTCCAGTTTAAAAAACTGCTAATATTTTAATTATTTAAAAATGTATGCAATTATTTATCTACTATAGTATTAATATTTTAATGCAATTTATTTTCAGTTTTCTAGTTGTATTAATATTTATTAACATTTATTATTCATTGATTTATCTTTTTTTATGTTATTTTATTTTTTTAGTTTTAGTAATTATTACTAGTATTATATTGTTATACAGTATTACATATAGTTCTTAAGTTCTTAATATGATTATTAAGGCTTATAATAATAATTATTATAATTATTATGGTTATTTTTTATTATTAAATTAGATATTATTGTATAGTAATATAATTCTAATGTAATTGTGCGAAATTATTTTACAAAATAAAAATAATGTGTGTTATATATACTTTCCAATATATTAAGACATGATGGGAATATGAAAGTTGTATTGTATGGTATAGTAGCGTCATTGTAAAAATCACTGTAGCCAGAAACACATAAATCCAAATGTCTTCAGTGACAGCTTGCAGGAAGTGTTTTATGTGGATACAGCAGAGAAATTTACCCGTTAGCTCTTTTATTAAAGTCTAAATTTGTATTTATAGGCTGAGGCACTTGACCCACGTTTATTGACTAAAGTTTCCATTACATACACCGAATCAGAATACAGAATCCCGTCCTAAATCACACAGAGATCAAAAGCAGCCAAAGTTAGTAAGTCTAAAAGTGAAGGTTTACTTCATGCTTGGATGTGATGCAGTACAGTATTATAATGCCAGACACAATTATAGAGTAACACTGACTCAGATAAAGCACAATCCACACAGTTCAACCGGGCCCAACAGAGCATGATGTTTATGGGACTTTAGGGCTGAATCAGGCAAAATGTCAGAATTAAAGAGTGGTTTCTAATAAATCCAGTGACATTTCAATGACATTTTTAGCCAAGTAAAAGACTTGGAATCAATAGGCTCCATCTAAACACAGTTTAAAGCTTAAAACGATTATTAACTAGAAGAAATCTGCACCAAGAAGTAGAAAAAAATAGATAAGGTGCAAAACATGCACAACACATTTGTACAGTAAAATCAATGAATATGAATATTGAATATTTAAAGCATCAGATATTAAATGAGATGCTATAATACAGTGATTTTATTATAGTAAATAAATTGCTAAGCACATTTAAAATTATTTTAAATGGAATTTCAAGCGACTTTTTGCCAATATAAATCAATTTTATTTTTATTTAATTTTCACTTTATATATATAAAAAGTAAAATAAAATAAAATAAAATATAAATATCAGATATAAAACACTTAAACTTGAAATATTGTTTTGGAGCTAAATAAAATTACTAAATCTTAGGGGTATGACATCCCACGAGACGAGACAAGATTTTTAGACTATAAATCCTCAATGATAAAATATACTGTGAAAATTTTTTTTTTATAGGTGCATTTTATCCTATCTTATAAACATATCTCATCTATCTTATAGTAGGCCTTCAAAAAAATGACAGCTTCCTACATCAGACCGTAAAAAAGGTTTTTAGTAATTGATGATCTGCTAAATGCAAGTGAACACACTTAAGATGGCCTAAAAAGCAGCATCAAAAATTGAATAGCAATAAATTTAGCAAGTGCTCAGATGGTCCAAACACGTGGAGAAATCATCTAGAGGCTTCTGTCTGTCGCCGCTCCACAGAGGAAAGCAACACATCTGTTACCCAGGTAGAAAACAGTGGTTTAATTAAAGAGTTGAGCAAGACTCAAACTCCAACACTCTCCCAGTTTTGTTCTTAATGACACGGGGCTTTGTTATCAAGAGCTTGTAATGCGTCGCAGGTCGATGCTCCCGTGGAGTAGCTCGGCCCGAGATACGACGCATCCCTCCCCGCCTCGTTCTGTGACAGTGGATTTACGGCAAACAGATTTAGCCATGATCAAACGTGGCTGAGGGCCGAGCCGCTCGTAAATCAGCCTCCTGGCCATTTCCACGCCCGCGCCGTGCTCTTCGGCTGATTTATGCTGCTAAATTAGCTCCAATTTCCAGCCCAATCGCACTTGGATTTGAATAGAGCAAAAATGAGGCACAAAATGGCCGATGGAGTGGTCAGTTTCGACCTTTCAGACACGTTTCATTCGGGCTGCTTTCTAAAGCCTCCATCCGCTCGAGACAAAGATGCTAACATGGCGAAATACAAAAGCTGAGGGGAAAGAAGGCAGGTGATGATGAAGAAGAAATTAAAATACTTGCAGCTCATGCATGATTATGAGGATTAGAGTGACTCAGTTGATGGTGCTCATAAGAAAAGCGGCGTTATTGTGTGAGCCGCGGCACACGGTTGCAGTGAAGCACGGGGATTTGACGCTTTTTTAAAGGCATTAATCAATTTGAACACTGCGACAGGGACACTAATCTGCCGGATTCAATCATGTATCATACGTCTAAGACTGGGTGCAGAATGAGAATTTTCACCCTGGCGTATTTATCTTTATAAAACATAAACATGATCACACCGGATCACAGGCGGCATGTGTAATAGGATCTGTTTCTTCATTTCAAAATTGCAGAATTGCATTTGCAATAGTATACTAGCATATTGCTATGTGCATTCATATGGGATGTTTCTGAATTCATGGCAAACAAGAATGACCAGCTGCTTTTGCAAAAATGTGCACCGGAGAAAATACTGAATCCCACAACGCAATGGGCTTGTGACAAATAACCCTTGTGTCATGTAAGATCCTAAACAAGCAGAATTCCATTCGCTTTTCTAAGAAGACAATTAGTGTCTGATCATAGAAATCATGGAAAATCGACTCAAAGTAATGTCTTTAAAATGACATATTACATAATAGCAGGGATGCAAAAATTGGTGCAATTGATCGTGTCCCTTTGTACTTTCAGTTAGCATGCTATCAGCATAACACAGTGCAAACTGATTGGGAAACGCTCTTTTGATTAGCAGGGATCGCTGTGCATCGCAGAAGTAATAACAGTTGCAATCTTCTTGATTTAGACTGCCAATGCACATTTGTAAACAAAAATGGAAAAAATGCTAAATAATGTATTTTCATGAGGATAACTCGAGTCACTGAATTAAACATTTGAGCTGAGTTATGAATAAAGAGCATTTTGCAATAATTGTGAATCAAAAATTAATCAAAAATCTAATTTAAATAAAACAAATACATGTTGTTTAAAGACAAATTGCTTTAAAAATGTAATAGTACATAGCAGCCAATGATTATTAATCAATCAATTCTGTCAATTATTCAGTCATGTTATCTTTAACATGCATTTTCTAGAGAAAAAATATGTCTTTATCAGTTTATGTGTATGTTTTCTTACAGAATTTTTATTACATTTGTTTCATTTGTCCAAAATTCCTAAACATTTGTTAGAAAAACACTCAAAACCCTGAGGAAACTCAGCTCACAAGAGTTTTACGAGGCTTACAAGAGTTTGAAATGTTTACAGTGGAATAATGCCTTTTGTTTCACTTACTATTTTAATAAACAGCAGGCAGTATTGAGTGTACATATACATACACACACACACATACATATATATATATATATATAGATAGATAGATAGATAGATAGATAGAGAGAGAGTTAGTATTGCATTCCAAACACAGCCAATGACTTCCTCTTTTTGTGAATACAGGAAACACAAGGTCAGAGAATGAGAGGTCAGCGCAGAATGGGCCATTTCGGTGATATACTGCATCTACCTTGAGATCCTTTTAGCCACTAAATAGGCTGTACGATAAACCAACATAAAAGCACCCGATTAAGGATTCAATAGCAGCGTGTACATCCATTTGTGCACGTAACACAATGATATACATGCACATGGTTCACCCTCACTGCCGGCTCGGCAAAGGTGTTCCATAAAAAAAAAAAAATGTTAAAACCTGACAACCTTGGGTTTATTTCCCAGCGGTCAGATTATCTCCTGGCCGTTTTTGCTAAGGTTGAGACTGCAGAATCCTCCGGCAGCCCCGCGGCTCTGTGACTGGCATGTGAACAGCACAGGTGCAGGGGAAAATAGCTGGCTGTATATTTATTTTCATTTGCCTTTGCACTTGCTGCTAAATATCTCGGCCGGTCGGAAACAGCGCCTGGCTACTAGTTTAAACGCTCGCTTGTAAAAGTACAACAGGAGGGAGAGAATTCCTGATGGATCAGACATGGATTACTGCAGTTGAAGCCACAGGCACAAATGCTGCACAAATGGGATGTAAAACTAGATCTTTACATTATAAGGAGGAAACATGACTGCTTGTGTGACACACTTCCTGTCATGTTGCTAGACTGCTGTAATTAGGGTTAGAAATTAAGGGGGAGGGAGAGGCAAAAATATCACAAAAAATGCTTATGGAGTTATAAATGTTAGGCCAAAAAATGTCTTTGCATGTTTTTTAATTATTAAATATCAATGGTAATAGTAAGAGTGTGAGAATTTGTGTCAATAAGTTGATTATATTTAAATATTAATTATATTTGATGGATGCAATATTATATAGTTTATGGCTAAATAAATAAAATGCATGCATACCTCTTAAATTAAAAATGTTGCAAACAAATAACCTGCATAAATATGAGGTATTAAACGTAAAGTAGGAATGATACAGAATATATTTTATATGGTTAGAATGAATGCATAAATAAATAAATAAATAAACTAACCTTGGACAAAGAAATGCCCCTAAATAACGGTCAGGCTTTTTTTATGAATACATATTACTGATGTATGGACAGATCAATACATGCATACCCTTTCATTTATAAATCTGCAGAAAAAAAAAAAAATTAAATATATATTTTAGATGCTAAATAAATATGCAAGCATGCCCCTGAATGAACTTTAGAACAAAGAAATTAGCCTAAATGTGTATCAGGGACTTTAAATTATGAAATATTACTGGTAAAAGATACAATGTATTCTACATGAAAATAAATAAAAACCATGAAAATTACTTTCTAAATTACCTTCTAATGAGTATCACAAGTCTCTACTATGGCTTTTAATCAGCTGAAAACCATTTTTGATGTATAATTCATGGGGCCCTTTAAGAGACAAAGTTCAGCATTACTAAGCATAAGCAAATGTAACAGTTTATGCTAAAAAAAAAAAAAAAAACAGATTTGCATGATAATTCAGAGAAGCTAGATTATAAGAAAACTCTTCAGTATTTTGTCAAAACGACTGACTCGACTTGCAGCCAACTAGGGACAGGAAGCACTAAAGACTCATGGGTGATTTCCGTACAGCTTGAGAAAAGCGGCTTGCTGTCTCTTTTCTCCTGCCAAAACAAACAAGCTATTGCAAGGGGAGATATGGAGCAATTACCCAGCCTTCTCCTGTATTCTCTACACCACATTATAGCAGGTAGACCAACACTCTCAAAACCACTGTACACAATCACCACAACAGGCCTTTCGGAGACCGTTTACAGAGAGATAAATGATGCTTTCTGTGGCTAAATGAGTTATATGTAATCATCTATTCATATGCCAATGAAAGACTAGAAACGTCAAAAAGAACAAAAAAAAAAAAACACTTGTCCTTCTTGTAACTTGCATGTTTACTAAAAGCAGATAAGCAAAAATTCATAGAAATACAAGAAATATTTGTATATATTTAAGCTCATACACACAAAAGGCAATACAAGGACACATGTAACCTGTACATAAAAGTCACTTGCTCGTGAATCACTAAGAAAACGGTCACGACATGACAAATGAGTGCAGCTCTTTTAAATTTTTTATTTATCAAAAAATCCTGAAATAGATTGTATCATGGCTTCCATAAAAATGATAATAATTCAAAATAAATATTTAATACTAGAAAGAGTGTGACACTGAAGACTGGATAAGGAGCTTTACATCACAGCAATAAATTACAGTTTCAAATATATTACAATGGATAAAAGTTATTTTAAATTGCAATAATATTTCACAATATTACTTTGAAAATACAGCCTTGGTGAGCATAAGAGAGTTTTAAATGATAGTGCACTAGCTAATAGCTCCCACACACAAGAAAAAAACATCAATTAAAAAAATAAAAATCAAGAATAATAATATTTTAAATATTTTAATAAAATACTAATTAATAGAAGTACATTTTTATATTTTTTGGATGAAAGTTCTGGCTAATATATGAAGTTTACGCTCTATATTTTCAATCTTTTTGGTCAGGGTTAAACATTTAACTGGTTGAGTAGCAATTTGAAAAAAAACAAAACAAAAACTGATACATTTAGTTCATTATGATTTCATTAAAAACCCACAGACAAGATATAAACAGTAATCCAATCTAATTCTAGACTGGAAAATTCAGTTTTCCTTGGAATATGAGCTTAAGCCATCCACACTTCCTCCACATCTGTGCGGGAACAAACAGTACATATATGAAATCATAAGACTGACCAGCTTCATACACAAACCGTTCACCATTTCATCCTGACAGAATGTTTGTGGGAAAACACAAACATTACGATTTCTCTGTTTATTGTGATTTTCAGTCAATACGAAGGCCATATGGATGAGGGAGCGTTTCTGTAACATCATATAATCTCCGTTAACAAACAGAGCTGCTTATTATCAGCACGACCTCAAGCGGCGTATTCTGTTTATTAACCACGGACGATCGCGCGACTATCAGCCAAGAAGTCGAATTCAATCTCCGGATGTATCCCTGTTTCCAAACAGCCTGATCCGCAGCGATCCAGAGGTATATCAGGACATGTTTAGACACGAACTCCCGTAAATAATCCCAAACAGGATGGCTCCCACAGGACTGACCCCCTGCTCTCTCATTCCGATAGCAGAATGGATGCGATCGCATTTATATTCTCCAGCTGGGCGCTGGAACGGCGAACGCACACAAAACCAGAGCATATTTTCCTCCCCATCAACCTCATTTTAATTATGATGTCTGCTGAGAAAGAGCCAAGTCAGCTTCTCGGGGCGATCTCATCGCATCTAATCTAACTCCTTTAATTCTCTCAATGAACTTTAACTTAAAGCCGTTCCTCACGATGACCTAATATAGGGCACGTATCAGCTGCTGAGCAATCTTAAAACTTTAATGCCGACTGGGTTTCTCTCTCACTTTTCATACACAGCTTGAACTATTTACAACCGGCCCGAAAAAAACGACTCCACCCTCTCGCTTCAGCTCCCTCGAGATTCAGTGTGCATATATGGGCCGAAATGCTAGCTATGAACGAGTCAAGCTGTTGTTTGCGAAGGAAAAAACATAGTAACTTCTGTGGAGAACCATCATAAACTCACCAGTGGGCATATTATTCTTTAAACATCCCCAGCTGTCGCCTGCTCGGTCTGGATGACTGAGTCACAAGGTGGTGCTTTTATTATGGCTTTGTTGGTGGTTTGCGTACGTGTAGGAATGAAGGGAAAAGGTGCTTTCTTTAAGTTCAAGTCTATGTGAAAATTCCTTTGAGAACGGCTAATTCAAGATAATGTGTTAAGGCTCACTTCTGGTTGATTTGACCCCCATTAGAAACACAGCGCCGGGGAGTGCAAGAGACTGTAACAGAACGCAGGGGTCTAGAGATGAGTGTTAAAAATTTATTTTTAACTTAGCACGCTGACCAAAAAAAACATAACGCGCATGGCGGGATGCTCAAAAAAGAAAGAAAAAAACAGTGAGAGACGACACAGGAGTCAAAGACGTCAGTTTGAATGTGTAGTGCTGCAAAAACTCTCAGCATGCTCATTAGATCAAAACTATAAACCAAATCTGTTTATTACACCTATCTTATGTATTTTTGTGCATGCACAAATAAGTAAAATTTTACTTGAGCAGCAAATCAGCATGTTAGAATGATTTCTGAAGGATCACGCGACACTGAAGTCTGGAGGATCATTTAAAAATCTGCTTTGCATCACAGGAATAATTTACATTTTGAAAAATGTTTTTTTTAAATCATGATAATATTTCACAATATTCCGGTTTTTACTGTTCTGATGAAAGAAATGCAGCCTTGGCGGGCGAACAAAAGATATATTAAAAACATAAAAAAAGGAAACTTAAACTACAATCTTTTTCTTAATCATAAAACTCTAAATTGAGTCACAAATAGCAAAAAACGCTAAACATAAAATCTAAACTGCCTTTATTTAGCATAAAGCGTTTCTTGATCGTGTACTTTGTTTTACAACAACAAAAATGATAGAAATCCCAAAACAATCAATTCTCTGAAGATTAAAGCAAATTCCAAATTCTTCTCAATCTTATTCAAATGCTACATTGCAGTAGTCAGCGCACTTCAAATATAACCAAACTCACTTGTCGATATCTTCAGCATATCATTATGACTTCCTAATCAAGCAGCACCAAGCAGAAACCAAAAGCCCTGGCGTGATAATTTCTCTGTAACAGTCAGCGGTGGAAGACACAGAATGGTTAGTTCTTACCTTCTTGAGATGGCCACTGCGAGTGCCCACGAACACCACTGAATGACCTCCGTAAGTGTACGCGGCTACGGACGCCATGCCGTCAACGCGGTCATCGAACAGAGGAGTGCCCTCAATGACCCTCAGTCCTCCAAGGGGCTGGTTCAGGACCAGGCCACAGAAATCATCACCAATCTGCTTGGGCTACAGACAAAAGGAGAAACAATGAAGCGTGATTAGTTATTATTTATAAGATAGTTTTTGTTCATGATTTAGGCCTAACATAATGTGTAGTAACAGACATTGGGGTCCAAAGGGCTACACTGAAAATAGAATTAAAAGAAAAATAAATGAAAAAACAAAAAAACTAACAAAAAAATACATAACTCAACAATTAAAACAAATACATATATTTTTTCAAATCAATATAAAAAAAATCTTAGTACTTAATCTGTTAAAAAAAAACAAAAAAAACCCAGCAAAAATAAAGAATAATGGCATAGAATCAGTAGAAAATAAACTATTTAAAGATTCATTTAAAACAACTGCAATTGTTAGAATTAGTTAAAAAAAAAAAATTCATTGCAAAAACTGAATATAAAATATTTAAGATTCTTTAAAAAACAACAACTGCATAATGGGGTTTGCAAATAAAGTTATTAAATAAAATAAATTATAATATTAAAAAAATAAAATTCTGTCTTATTAATATAAAATAATTACTTGGTACTTTAAGGACCCTTAACAACAAATGCTGAGTAGTCTGTGTTATGTCATTGTTTAATAACCTTTAGTAAATCTTTGAGACACCCCTCGCTGCAGACTGTAGCGCGGTGACGTCAGGTAGGTACTTGACGTATGGGTATGTGTTCACCACGCATGCGCAAAGTGACATACGATATGTCTATAACACGATTTATCCTACCTTATCAGATAATGTCTACACTTCAAACAAACCTAAACCTACCCTTACTGTTAATGTAAATATAAGTAATTATGAATGCAATATTGATGTGCGCACGCGCAGTAAACACATACGTCAGGTACCTGACGTCACCGCGCTATAGTCTGAAGTACTTGAAATCTTTTGGAAATTAAAGTTCAAATCAAAATGCAAAAATAAAAAAGATATTGCATTTACATTTCACAAAAATACATCCACACAAACAAACACATTCCCCGAAGACCCTACAACAGCTTTCTCCAGCTTCCGTCAAATCACAGCGTCTCAGACAGGAAGTGCCAGCTAATAGATCAGACAGAGAAGAGCCACCCAAACAGAGACAGCGAAAGTGAGCCCATGGGGATCAGGCCAGGGGCCGGCGCACACCGACCGGTGAGACATGACATCATCCTGCAATCTACCTCACTGTCAGTGCTTTATCACTTCAGATGTGCTCTCTCGCAAAAGAGGCACCATTTACTCTGAAAAGCATTATTTCAGCTGCTTTTAATGGCTGTCCACTGACACAAAGGAGGAAAAACTATAAGAAAATCGCTGTACGTCATTTCTCCTCAAGGAAATGTCAGAAGAGTTATTCAAAAATCAATTGCGTTAACTAACATCTGCAACGCATCAATCGGGAGTGATGATGTCACTGAACACCAAACCTAGTCCCCTGGTTCATCCCGGAGGTGAACTATTGACTCATTACCAGAATCTCAGAGCTCGGCGGAAAACACAAAGCTATTTAATCTCGCTTCCTCTGGACCTTGTCGCATTAAAAAAAAAAACGTGCAACAAGAGGTCAGCTTAGCTTGTGGATGAATGACATCAGCTCCGACAGCAAGACGTTTCACGCCGGTAATGACGAACATGTGCGTGCTGAATTTTTGGCACCTTCCGCCCAAATTCTTCGAGGCGATGGGTGTCTTGAGAGCGTGCCGTTGAATGATGATTGAGAGGGTGATGTTGGCCGGTGGAACAGCTTGTTTTTATGCGCTCATATGAAGGGTAAATGTATTAAACGAAGCATGAGCTCGCGGCAGACACGCACGCTCTCATTATAAAGGCGGAGGGCCGTTGCCGTGCATGAGAAAGAGCTAATAATACCCCGGCTCTGGAATCAGGAGCAGATTTGCATCAGTCATGGGGAACCCTGTTGTTGCTCATAAAAACAACCACAGCCACTCCCCCCCAAAGGAACGAGGTCATCGGCACTCGGCATCTTCGCCCCATCTGCTCTAGCCGGGCCGCGAGGTGTTGTGCTATTGTTCCCGACACAATTACAGCCGCGGACGCAAATTGTCCTCTCGTCTGGTTGTCCTCCAGGCAAGTATGAAGTAAAAACAAACTCAGCCGTTTTGCTAATGCTTTCTGTTGTTTTTTTTCGAGGGGGAAAACATTGCTACTGTAGCACGAGGAGAGTTCAAGTTTACAAGCGCAGTCACTAAATAACTACCAGACAACGAACATATCAAGCGACATGTGGCAAAATGATTCAATATGTATGCTAGTGCTGGTTGGAAACCAGAATTTTGCTTTCAGTAGCTCAATGTTGCCGAATATGCATGATATAACTGCATACTTTAAACAAGCATGAAACTAATAATGCACATTAAATCGGTTGTGTTTATGCAGAAAAAAAATATCTTATTAACAGCTTATGAATCAAGTTTTCTCCAGTAGATTCAAAATAATTAATTTGAATATTCCAGTGCATGAGCATTACATATTATCGTAATTTAGCAAGAAAATATCAACCATTAACTTGCTTTGCTCAAATAAGCACACATGAACGTGAATAATAGCACAAAACCCTAAATCTGACAGCATAAACTTTCTTAAATGCATTTTTTTCATGCACGCTCAGCATTTCTTTTAGGAATCTGCGTTAAATGGAATCTGCGTTGACCTTTGTAACTCACTGAATATTAATAGGAATACTAATCATATATAAATTCCATAATCAATCAAAACTTGCATGCCCCTAATTGTAATTTTGCTTCCATTTAAGAATACTTGTTTTGTACCATGGTACGTTTTGGCGCTCACTGTGCTGTTTGCTAATCGGTTTTAATATTACAGGATGTTTAACCCCAAAGAAATTAATCATACCTAACCTTTGGACAGAGATGATGTAAACACACTACTTAAAAGCCGATGGCTAGCTTCGAGGCAGATAAATAACATCAAATCACAAGCGTGATTTGTCAGTGAATTACAGAAGACAAATATTAAAGATTAATAAACAAAGCATCAAGGGTTTCCAGAGGCAGGACGTGTGTGGTGCACTTGACTGGTTTAAAATGTCAGAGGCGTATTGATTTTGATGTCTAGCCATCACCTTCTTCATCTCTCACATAATAAGCTATTGCTTCCCACCCTGTCTGGTTTGAATAGATTTTTCATCAAAGATACATTACATCAGATTAAGTTAACCATGTTAGACAGTTTCCCCTACACAAGCATTCCTGAAAAGTCTGCAACACGTCACAATTAGGTCAATGGGAATCATGTATAGCATCCACAAATTAGTTTTTCAGGAGCAACAATAGGAGAAAAACAGACTGAACGTCTATTATGTGGGTACCTACTGTGACACAAAAACATGCTTTAACAACGAGGAGGACATGTTCCTGGATCAACATTGGAATAACATTGCGATCAGTCAGTAAGATAAGGTTAGGACTGGTGGTCACACTTTATTTGAAGGTACTTAGTTCCCAGTTCTTACTATTAACAATTAACTATGACTTCTGCCTCACGAAATTTCTACTGCTTGTTAATGGTTAATATGCTGCTTGTTTTGTTTTAGTTACTATGGTGTCCAGAAACTTCTGGATGCTAAAACAGAATTCCCATAAGGCAAACAAAGTCCTCCATATCCCAAAACTTAAAACAAAAACCAAAAGGAAATCATAAGTTGGAAAGAATAACAATGTTGCTGCTGTTAACGCCAACCCCAGGCACAACCCTGAACCTATCTGATCAAATACACTTTTGAAAAAACAGACACAGAGCAAAATTTAATTCAAAGACTCACCGTGTTAATACAAAGCAGTTCCTTGTTAAGCAACCATGGCAGAGACAGCTTTCCTTCTCCACGGTAACACGATTTGATTCTCTCTCTCATAGCCAGGTTAATCTGGTGCAGAGTGAAGAGGCACAGCACTGTTTCTCTCGGTGGGTTAGCCCTATTCTTCTGACCCTGGGAGAAGATCACAAACAAGACATCCTCGTCCTCAGAGAGGCCAAGAGCCTGGGCCAGAATCTTCCCAGGACGGTGCTTGTAGGCGGCTTGGACAAGTCGGTATTCCACGCCATCCTTGGTGCACCCAAGTGGGAACTCGACATAGGAGTAGAACTCGGTGTCGTTGGAGCACATGCGGACGATTTTTGAGGTAAAGAACTTCTCGCCCGTCGCATCCACCTGGGTGAGCTGGGTATCCAGTTGCAAAGTGAGGAAATAGATGTAAGTGCGGCTGGAGAACCCATAAACATAGTAGATGTCGAATGCGGGATACTGAGACAATGTGTCTGACGGTATCTTGATTTGAGAGGACACAAACTCATCTTGGTAAACCAAGCTGAACATTTCCATTTTCTCCTCATCTGCCACCAGTTTACGGCTGGATAGGGTTGGGAAATACTCGGATTTGCCATCGATGGCGGCGCCGATGAAGAGGCGGCTGTTACCTTTTTTCTTCTTCTTCAAGTCTCCGTCGTCATCGCCCACCACAACTCCAGCCATGCCATCTGGCTCTTTGGCTCCCGAGAGGTAGTGTTCTTTACGGTGGTGCGGTTCACCAAGCTTGAAGAGATCTTCCAGACGCAGGAACTGGCACACGCCCTGCCAGATGCTTCCACAAGCCACCAGTCGGTTGCCAGCGTAATCAACCAGCAGCAATTTGTTGACGTTGTCTGTGGATTCCAGTTTCTGCGTGCATGGTCGTACGCTGGGGGGTGGATAGCACGTGGCATTGTCCTCCACAGGACCTGTCTGGTGCGAGCGCATTTCGGTCAGATTGGCGGAGAGCTTATAGACTCGGTTTATGGCACCGACGAACACTTCGCCAGTCTTGCGGTGCACTGTGAGGTGCGTGAGGCTCATGTCTTTAACCCTAAAGCTCCCAGAGACTTCAGGGGGCTGAGTAGGAGTCATTGGAAACGCCATGTTGGTCCCGAACAAAACAGAGACGGAAAATACCAGCAGCCACAAGGACCTCATGATTCCAAACCTTCTAATGTAGAGGGGGGAACGAGACGAAGCTCTTCCCTCAAGCGTATTCCAGGCTTTTTCTTCTTTTGCTGTCTCAGTGGTTCATGTCTACAATGAAAGAGGGAGAGACAAGAAAAAAATTAGTTAGTTTGAAAGTGGATTAAGCAGGCAAAGCAATGTCTTATCTTTAAAGTTTAATTGCATTAAAGGGGTCATCATACTTTACAATTTCATTTTCTACCCCAAGGTAATACGTTTTGCACAGAAAAACAGTTATAATTTAGTTTTTTGACCCACACTCCGACCCCTATAATCATACAACCTGTTTCCTGCCAATATGTAATATAGTACAATATAGCATGCACTACTCTTCATCCTTCACTAAAAAGCTGCAATACCTATAAACATCACACATTTTGTCCATGCAATGATGATAATGCATTTAGAAGCAAAACAACTTGTTTGTAACATTGAGATATGCAACAGTGCCATATAAAGCCACGAGCACTCTGGCAGAATCCCTGAAGCTCAAACAATTGGCGTCATTAGCGCCAAGATCTTGTATCGGATTCCAACAACTTGATAAACTTGATGAAATGTATACCTTGTCTGCCATAAAACGCATCCAACTTCCTTGTACTGCCTCACCTTGGTTAGTGAGGCCAAGTTTCTAAACATCAAGTCAGCACTGTTGGTGGATAAATGTCAATAGCGTATTTATAGTATTTATCTGTACGCATGCACAAGAGGCACTCCTGCAGACTCTTCCCGGAAATGAAGCTTTGAGTTCTAGCAGAATGAACTTTGACAATAACCGATTTTAAAAGCCAACAATCAGAATTTCAGCACTTCTGCCTCAGACTCAATCCATCCCTGCCTGCTCTCCATTTGGAGGCATTAGTGACTCAGAGTGGACTGTGAGCCAGTGCATGACAGCTGGGTGAGGGGATTTTGGGGGTATGTATTGATCGAGTGGCTTCTGTTGGTGCCAAGCCTTGTCACTCCCACTCCTTTCACTCAATGGATTGCTAATAAACCTTTATGGTCATTGCAAGCACTAATCCCAAGCGCATTTGTTAATTAGGAAGCAGCCTTTAACCAGACAGCAAGAACAGGGATGGGAATTGTAAGGAATTTAACGATTCAAGTGATTCAGTATTTTGAACGATTTGTGATTTGGGGGAAAAAAAGGATGGTCGATAGAGACAAATGTTGTTAAATGAGGATTATTTTACATTTCAAAACAATAACGCACACTTTGTGACAAATAATACCATGACCTTTTCATGACCTTCCCAAATAATTCTGATTACTAAATAAGAATATATAAAATAGACTCAAAGTGAAATCACTAAAGTAGCATTCTGGGAACATGAATTGAACAAATTATAAAATTGCGGTTACCATCAGACTGGCTTGAAAGTCAAATTTCTGTAACATAACTACGTACAAGTTTTTGGCTATTCGTTGTAGAAACTATCATTTTTTTAGACCTGGAAAATGAAATTTTAAGGTTTCCTGGTATAAACAGATTCCTTGACTATGGAAACCCTTAAAATGGTAAAAAAATAAATAAATTATACAATTATTTAATAAATGGATTAAATTGTTTATTAAAAAATAAACACCCAAGATGGTGCACTTTTACAGACTGCAAGAAATGATGAATCTCAGACACAACGTACATAAAAAATCATTCCTTTTATTTAAAATAAAAAAGGAACCAGTGCTGAATAAGAGCCTCTCTCATTTTTTAACCCGAGCAAGACGCAAGATCACAGAGAGAGGACAGAAAGAACACCAAAAAAACCCAGCGAGAGGTTATAGCACCATTTCATTCGCTCTTGGAAAATTTAACACAAGCGGTTTGCAGATCAAACACATCGGTCGTTTGTTCAATCACTGCTTCCCCCCACTGGGCCGAACAGCAGGAATGAAAGAGGTCTGCATGGCTTCTGTTGTCTGTCTCCCTTTCTTTCTGTCTTCCTCCCTTTCCAAAGAGAAGGGAAGGGAAGGGTCGAAAAGGGCCACATTAAGCACACACAGGCGGAATAAGGCTTCACTTCAACCGCAACCTAAGCACTACAGTTTTTCTGCGTATGGCAGGACTAAAAAGTCTTGCTTCAATTTGTCTCTGGAAAACATGTGCTCAAGCTACTGCCACAACGTTTTTATACAATAATACATCATTCAATTCTCACTATATTTGTATCAATACTTGGACACTTGGAGTTAATGAAAAAGCAACAATTAAAACTGCAAAAAAAACACGCCTGATAAGATTCCTGTAATTTAACGTTGGAAAAAAATCACTGCAGACTTCAGCTTCCTAAAATCCGAAATCCTTGCTC
>JAUMHR010000055.1:2980032-3005723 GCA_032361145.1 Enteromius fasciolatus
TTAATAAATCTGCAAAAATGTCAACAATTCTGTGTTTTTCTGTCAATATGGGGTGCTGTGTGTACATTAATGAAGAACTGCTCCTGAAATGAACTTAAATGATTTTAGCAAATGACTGCAAAATAACAAAAAGTGACAAATTTAAGAATATTTTCCATACCCACTGTGTGTGTATATATATATATATAAAAAAGTACATAAATACATTTATATTAATATAATTTATACATACACACATAAACTTTTAATATAAATATATATAAAAAATTATAAATATATAAACATAAACTTAGTTTTTAAATAATTTAACAGCTCTCTCTCGTTCTCTTGCAACGCCTAAATATTTTTTAGTTAAAATTTTTTAAATCTCACATATTTTTTACGCTGATTTTGGATGACTTATGATTACAGTTAATACACAAGTATATTTTTCTACTGCTCACTCTTGATAAAAGCATTTCTAAACATATGTGACCATGGACTAATCAATAAAAGTCAAAGTTAGAAACCACATTTGACAATCACAAAATGGCCACCAAGCAAAAAAAAGTTGTCCGATACTGTAATTCAGTGGGATAAATGGATTTGTCTCCATGGAGACGGCAGGCGGGAGTTGTAGAATGGAGGTATCGCAGTCTTCACCCAAACAGATGGGCGGTGAGACGGCAGGGAGCAGATCAATATCCATGTGCTCTACTGAACACAGGCCTCCCTTGTCTGCTTGATCCAAACCAGCCTCACTCGCAGGCTGACCGTTTTCTCACTGTGGACACTCGCTGAAAGAGATGCTTATGATCCCGAGGTCATGAAGAGACTGGAGGACACTAACCGCTTTCTACAGCCGCGCTCTGATTAATAATCCAACAGATGACAGTGAAGCCATCTTGAAACAACAATGAAAGAAGCTCACAGAGTGTTAACTGACTGGCCTTCGTGGGAGCTGGTGAATGTACCAACTGTTCTAGATGCGCTAGGCTTCGACACGGACAGTGACAGTGCGGTAAAATTACAATAAGAAACAGTTCAAGGAACATTAGGGGGTTTAAGTACATTTACATGTACAACAAACTCAGAAAACTGTAAAAAATCAGTTCATTATGAGAATCGACATGTAAAAATTCATAACAGATATCGATTAAACCACCATAATGTCTATACATGCAGAGTAAAAAGAGGTTAAAGGGCAAAGATCTACACATTTATGACCTTTAACAGATAAAATAACAAAATATAGCATTGGAATAAACATCTATATATATATTAATCTTTTATTCATGGACAAAAGTAAGTCACCCTGGATAACTTCTAAATAAATAATTGTAGAACATAATAAATGTATACAAATAATTCAGTATATACAGAAAGAAATATTGTATTTATTGTAATATTTAAAAAATAAATGTGCCTATATAATAAAATGTTTTAATTGTATTTTGTAATATATTTAGAAATAAAAAATTCAGTTTTTCTTTTGAACTTTATTCAGATCTGTGTGAGAAATAAACTGCTATTTTAAATTGTAATAATATTTCATAATATTTGTCTTTTTTGCTATATTTCTGATCAAATAAATAGGAGACTTCTTAAAAAAAAAAAAAAAAAGAATTTTGCAAACCTCAAACTTTTGAACATTATTCTATATACAACATAAGACAAAAAGCTTCTTAAAAAAAAGTTGAAACTAAAAGTACGCACTACTCCTAATCTTCCAAGATTCAAATGAAAACAAGTACACTATAAAAAAGGGATACTATGCAAATTGCTGCCAGAGACTGTGATTGTACTGTAAAATTACAATAATAATTCACTCAAACCATAACGTCTGAGCCACTCTGCAGCGATAGGCTTGATAAGAGAGATTTTATGGTAAGATGGTTTGTTCACTGGGATGCTTGTGTGCTACTGTGGGGGCGTTCTTGGAGAGAGCATCTATGAGATGTTGCTGTGAGATTGCTCCAGGCCTGGGTTGAAAAGCCATGGCAGAAGGTCATTAGAATCTGGTTTCACATTAGCATGTGCTGAATGGGATTACCCAGCCAGAGGAGCTCAGAGGAGACCAACGCACACACACACACACATGCATACTTACCCTACAGGCTTTACTGCTAACAGAGCAGCCATTAGCAGAACACTAGCAAACTAGTCTCTCCTCTCCTCTCTTGCTGTTTCATTGTTATTTTTTTCTCACAAGTTTCCATCCGTCTGTGTCTCCTCAGACTCTTCTATAACGCTCTTTCACTGTCTCACACACACACACATAAAGAGAGAGAGTTGGAGCAAGGCTGGAGTCAAAATATTCACTGCATGACTAAAAATGGAGTCTCTGTTGACTGCAACACCTTCAGAGGAAAACTCCCTCAGGCTAAAAACACATGGGATTTTTTGATATAGTAATCATGTTGTTTTTGTTTTGGACAGCTCTTGTACAATCACAGCAATGATCAAAGGCCTATTAAGTTGTTCACAATAATTTAATTGATTTATCCATATAGTTAGTAATTATACACATCTTTCTTAAATATTATAGTACAGTATATATATATTATATATTTTCTTATATATATGTGATGTATACAAACAAGAAATATGTATATAGAGACAAAAATGTAATATTATACTAATTTATTACTGATATTATAATACATATTATGATTACATTTCATTTGAGTATTTAATATTATACCAATTTATTATTGATATTTTTATATTAACTATGATATTAAGATTACATTTTATATTAAATATTATATATATTTATATAGATTTCCTTTCAAACAATATACAACAAAAAAAACTAATTATTAATATATATATATAATTATCGTCATAATTATAACGCTGTTGTTATTAAGTAAAATCAGACTTTCTATCATCATGTGACTTCAAGTCTTTACGCCTCATCTACATCAAAGCAGTCAGTCTTAACCAGGCGATGCAGGTATGATACGGTGTGAAGAGCAGCAGAGAGCATCTCACAGCATTTCTGCATGATATTGCTGTTACCATCCTGCAAGAATGATTCATCATCAAAAACACGCATCCAGGAACGCTGCCAACAGGCCAAGCATCTGGGAAAACGGGCTCCCTGCTTTAAGCACAACTTAAGATTCCATTGATTTTCATGAGGGAAATAAAATCGCACTGGAGTTTAGAGGGCAAGATTTATGGTTTTATCACCAGAATAAGTGCTCTGATCAAACAGAAAGTCTAGAACTGAACGCTTTACATACAAATTTATGTAATAAGATGTTCATATGGCTAAAAATAACAAAAAGCCAAATTCATAAATGAGATGCAGCATCGATAATCATGCACGTGTTATGTTGTCTTTGAATGTTTTTATGACCTGAGTGATCTGTCTTTGTAAGGAGCAGCATGAAGAGAAACAACACCTCAACACTGCCCTCTATTGACAGACACATCATATCACAACAACCGCACTCCAGATTTTGAGTTAAAGGGGGTCGTGTGTCACGAGAAATTCAATTTTCCCTGATGTTTTGACATAACATGTTTTAATGTAGCATGAAACATCAAAAAGTCCAAAATAAAACTGCTACTTACTGGTGTCAGAGGAATACACTAGAACAGATCACGATTCACATTACATTGTAAACAACATTGAGTGAAATTGGCATATAAAAATAATCTGAATAACATAAGTGGACTAAAATTATTACAAAAACATTAAATGACCCCTTTAAATCAGATGCGTTCTTGCATAAACATTTCCAATATTATTTGCAAGTTCTACTTTGTCACACAAATACACTAATACACTACTGTACATAATCATAAAACAGTAATCCAAACAAAACTACCGGTAAAGAAAATAAATAATGCTTATTACCCAGTGTAAAAATCGCTGTGCATCTAGTACTGAAACAAGCTACACTAGGTTGATTCATTTTTTTATAAAAAACCTAAAACCTTCTGTATTTTCATCATGTATTTTCTGCACGACTCCATTCAGCCGGTGGATCTCGAGGGCCTTTAGGTTTCTTTATGCGACAGTTGAAACCTAAACACAAACACAGACAGTGTTTCAAATCGCCTTATTATAGATAGTTAAAAATGAGCTTTCATGCAGTGTGTAACACAGCTCTAAGTGAATGAAACCATCCTGCAATAAATGACTGTCTCTCAAAAGAAAGAGTCGACTCTGAATCAATGAAACGAGTCCCAAGCTGTTTCATGTTGAGCTCAAAATAAAACATTAGCATATTGTCCGCCCACTTGCTGGTTTGAATGAAAATGGAAATTAGATGCCGCTCTGCAGGTCTTAATACTCAGACCAGGTTTTTTGCTAAAACTCTTTCATTTAAATGCGACTGCCTTCAGTCTCATGTGTGAACCGTGCACAGCCCTGAAGTGACCCGCATGTGCAAAATAAGACATGACGTCAGCGCAGCGCTCTGTGTTAGCAGAATTAAAAATGGATGCTGCTCGTGTTAAGTGATTTTTAAGTTAATGTGCAATCAGAGCCTAAATGACGAAACAATAAGAATATTTATCCTCCAGGGCAGAATTGTGATGTCTGATGCATTTCAATGACGTAAAAATAGCATGAAATGCGACATTTACGGTGTCCGAGAGAGCTCAACGTGCTGCAAACTTAAGAGAACACATGCAAACAGAAAAAAAACGCATGCAAACTGCAGATTCTCACAACGCAACTAAACATAGAGAGGCGCAGCAAACACACGAACGTGCTGCAAACAGCATGGACCACAACGGAAATGTTTCAGGGGGACCTCAAAAAGTGAGGAACCTATCTGCGACCTGATTATTCGATTATGGGACCAGCGCGTTTGTGTGTTTGGTTGCGTTGTGAGAATTTGCAGTTTGCATGTGTTTTCTTCTGTTTGCAGCGCGTTGAGCTCTCTCGGCCACCGTAGACATGAGAAAATTAAGATATCACATTTGGGCAAAAAATCTTATCTGAAAAAAAAAAACAGAACTGCCTCTCAAATGCTGCTTCACACCAATCATCGCAGATTAGCATCACGTTTAAGGAATTGCTATAATATTCTTTATTTGATAATACACGCACACTTTTTTCTTCTGTTCACTGAAAAAATACTTTTCTAGCCAAAACCAAAAACTCTTTAATCATGAAGGATTTTCTAGACAAGTAAAAATTATTATCTCGTTTTTGGAAAAAACTAATAAAAATTAAGCTTTTACTTAAAACAAGAAAAAACCCCTGCCAATAGGATAAGTAAAGACGAGACTCATTTGCTCACCCCATTGCAAAAACATAATTTTAGGGTGTTTTTTTCCGAAAACAAGACAATAATGTTTTAATTGTCTAGAAAATCCTTCTTGATTAAAGAATTTTTAGATACTCTGGCGTAAAACAAGACCAAAAATCTAATCTAGAAAAGCAGTGTTGAACAAAGATTTAGATATCTGGCCTAATAAACGATGTATAATCCATGCAGGTTTGAAAAGACATATACAAACACTCAAACCTCCAACCCTAAGAGCAACAGTAGACATGATGTCTGCCTTTGCTGGATACGGCACTGTTGAGGCCTAGAAACCACACTGCCGTCACTATTTTGTGGTTGTAAGTCTGTGTGGTCTAAAATAACTCAGACCAGTTTATCTCTTGTAAAGCAGTAGTTCTATTTATTTTCACTCACTAAATGAAAAGTTAGCGTTTCACTTGTGCACTGTAAGACTGATTTAGGCAGCCGTTCAATTTTTAGACAAACTAGAAAATGTAATAGCATACCGTTTTATCCAAAGGCTCATCATAAACCCATCCAACCCTAAATGTTTATCTGTTCTGTACTCTTGTTGTGTACAGAATCAAGATTTAGTGTGCATATGGCATTACTCACCCAGGCCGCCCGGGGCAAATGGACTGCTGGTGTCCTTGACAACACTAGACACATATTCATAATCATCATCTGTAGAAGATTGGCTCTCATCTGCGAAAACATGTTTAAGAGGGTTTAACAACTTAAAAAGCAACCTCAGAGTATGAGAGTGAAACCAGCACTGATCTAACACTTCTTCCTGTTTACTGCTAGATAGCGTTTCACACTTGTTCGGTCGATAAGGAGCCTCTGGGGAACTGAAGAGACTCCTACATCACTAACAACATGTTACTCTTTATGGACTGTATTTGAGTGCACTCATAGGTGGACATAATCTAAAGTAATTCATTAACAGCATTGTGGGTTAAACTTTAAACATATAAAGCAGACCAGCATAACTGCAGGTTAGTCTTTTATAGTATTTGGAGCTTGTCTTGCATTTAAAATATGTAACCCTGTCCCACAAAACTGGGGTATTTTTGTAGCAATAGCCAAAAATACATTGTTTGGGTCAAAATTATAGAATATTAATCTAGAATATTAAGGATATGTTCCATGAAGATATTCTGTAAATTTCCGACAGTAAATATATCAAAACTTAATTTTTTATTAGCAATATGCCTTGCTAAGAACTTAATTTGGGCAACTTTAAAGGAGATTTTCTCAGTATTTAGCTTTTTTTTTTTTTTTTTGCAACTTCAAATATTATACCTTATTTATCAGATGATGCATAAATCTCAATTTTGACAAATTGACTGGTTTTGTGGTCCAGGTTCATATTAAAATCATAAAAATAATGCATTTTATGGCAGAAAAACATAAAATATGAATAAATAATATAATAATAAATAGCTTATAATGATAAAATATAACGACTTCATTCATTAGATTTGAAATAACAATTTAAAAGAGCATTTTTTTGTCTTCACTAGCACACTTTAATATGCCTGTGGTCTGACCAATACATTTTTAAAGCTATAAAACAGTCCATGTAAACTCTCAGTTATAAGTAGTTCATAAATAACTTTTCATAATTATAGAAAAATTAGGATAACCCTCCCATGCATTTAATAATCTATTTTTATGGAATGAATCATTTAAACATGCTCTTTTTATTTTATAAAAAATAAATAATATTAATAAATAATGTGTGAATTCACACAAACATTTTTTTCAAGATCATAGTAAATAAAGCACATAACGGCGCACTTACTTGCACTTTGGGATCGTGAAAGAGAGCTGTGTGGCTGAGGAAAACACATTTCGTTTAATTAGTTTTAATGATATTCTTTGCAGATCTTAATCTGTCATTATCAGAGTTAAAAAGACCGTGATCATCAGTCAAATACACATTAGCATCATATTCACTGGAAATATTCAATCTGTCAGGTTATTTTTACTAAATGTACTGCCTGTAAATGTGTGCTAAAGCTTGTCATCTTGTGAGTGTGATCTCAGCTAGAAGCCTCATATCACAGGAAGAGGCTGAATGTGACGTAAAAACACAAACAAGAGTATTATGGCACATCTACAAGTGAGCAGACACAAATTACAGACTAATAACTGCACATACAGTAAGTGCGTCATACAAGATTAATATGTACTTAGCATTTTTCATTTAACGTGTAATACGCTAACATGAAAACCAAAGCCATCTGCCAAGCAAAAATGTCTGAAATTTACCTGTGAATCTCTATTCGTGGACCTCAATTCCCCTGAGGAAAAAAAACAAAACAAACATGATTAAAATAACATATAACAATGTTAATTATTCATTACTAAAAACGTGTGATGTCAAATGATTAATCCAATTCAAAATACCACTTTTCAAATATTTCTTGTTTAAATATTAAAATGTATACATTAATCCACTCATTAGTATGTAACGGATGTGTACAGTTTGTGGTACACATCTAACATTTCACCTCAACAAATGGCGTGAATTTGGAGGCGGGACTATTTGTTGGTTGACCAATAGCAGTCAGATACCAGTTTGAAAACACTGCCAATGTTCAAAAAGGAAATCTACTGTAGCTTACTATTCAGTACGCAGTGTATACTGTTGACTATTTCTGTTTGGTGGCACCCCAGTGGCATTAAAAACACAACACACTTCACCTGTTAGGACTCTGCCGGCACTTTAAAAGTTCAAAAGGGGATAAAACTAAAATAATTTGAATTCCCTCGGAGATATGGAAATACAAGCTTCAAATAACTGACTTTTAACAGATAAACACTAAATGAGGGCGCTCTGAATACCCTGCTGATCACATGGAAGAGAAGAACGTTAACAGAACAAAGCCAAAAGAGGACAGTGAAAGCAGCAAGCAGAAGTTTCCAGATCTTAACTCTCATAAAGCAAGGAAGTTCCCCCTGACTAAAACGATCTTCCTTTTAGTGCACAGCTGAAGTCATGAGTTTGTGTCTTCTGTTTGCTTTTATTTTCAGTTCAGCAGACTTTAGCATATCCGGATTCATTTTGCCAAGAGGTATACAGACTTATTTATGAGTTCTAATTAGACCAGTGGTTTTCCTACAAGCACCCTGTACATTTTGCATGTCTCCCTTATCAGACACACCTGATTGAACTCATCAGCTCATTAGTAGAGACCTCCAGACCTGAATTAGGTGTATCTTACAAAGGGAGACATACAAAAAGTGCAGGGCAGGGGTGTTTGTAGGACAGGTTTGAAAACCACTGAATTAAACCAATCTTTTTTATGTAACTGACAAAAAAAAAAAAAAAAAAAGTTGTGACCAGAGGTAACAATAAGACGACTAACTTGTAAGACTAGAGTAAGCATTATGTAACCAATTACAGGGCAGTTAAAATAAATATCTAAACAACTATAAAAAATATTTCTGCTAATTTAAATAACAAATATTAAACAAATAAATTATAGATTAAAAAACGTATAGTTTAAAAAGCTTGGAAAATTAGAAATGTTGCCTTGGCACCTATATAAAAATAAAATAAGTAAAAAGTACTAAGTAGTATTTGAAAATGTTGAAAAATCAAAAATAAATAAAAGCTAAAAATATTGTAGAATATGTACAACAATTATGAAAACTTAAACCAATATTAAAATAAAAACAACTAATTCAAAATAAATAATACATTAATAAATAAATATTACTACACCAACACTGGATCAGAGGGGTTATTTCTTGGCTACTGCATTTGTAATTCGCGGTATCATTCACAATTATTAAAAAAAAAATAATAATAATTTACCTGGTAATAGCTCATAACCGTCATGAACCATCTTTTTGGGTGACAGTCCTCCTCTCTGATTGGCTGTCGGTGATCTGTCATAACCCGGTGAGGTAGGAGAGGGCAGGACTGACATGGGCCTGTTTTTAGGTTTGACTGTACTATAGACAGCATTGTTCTTGCTTTTCTCTAAATCAGCATTGTCATAGTGATGCACAGTGATGGAGTGAGGGGCAGAAGCAGGAGGCTGTAGTTTGGACTTGTTGACGACCGCGTAAGTGTCGTTCATCCTGATCTGAGGAAGAGGATGAGAAAGCCTAGACTTGAGAGGCGGATTACTGAAATCAAAGACAGACAAACATATGTTAGGAATACAATTATTTTTATTACAATTATTTTATAAGTGCAGCATAAAGTGTTCTAAGATAAACTACAATGACAAGAACATAGTAAAAAATAAATCAATTTGAAATACATATATTTAGTACCAAAAATACATTTACTCATTTATGTAAAAACCCTGCAGTTGCACTTTTAGTATACTAAACTGGTATACTGGAAAAACGAACTTTAATTGACCTATCGGTAAGCCCCTCCCCTCGAACGCAGATGAGCCAATAGCAGTCAAGTATCTGACGAGACACCTGTAGGTTTCAGCGCTAGAAACATCGGAAGACCCAAAGCTCACATCATTTTTATGGGATTTATGCTTTAAAAAAGAAAAACTATGTGTCTGGGGTATTGTAACACTTAGTCCAGGTATCCTGAGAGGATGGGCAATGCAACTTACACACAAACAAAAGTGTATTTCGCTGTCTCTTCATGTTAAACACCGTGTCAGGTACACTTTAGATATCTTGCATTTAAAGACTTATATTATTCAAAAATCATACAGTCCAGATTGGGCGGGTTTCCACTCAGTTGAGCAGTTTTGAATTTAATTGTGTGAGTAAATATTGGCTTGGGTGGGTGGACAAGATTTGGGCTGGTCTGGGTTCAGTTTGTCAGTTTTCAAACATATAACTGTTTATTAGAGAAACATGGATAACTGGTTAACATACAAGCATATTGCATCCAATCAGTCGTCACAATGTTACTTAACGCACCGCAAAGAAACTGCTGCTGATGTTGATGTTGCAGCCGCACTTTTAGGCAATCTCTAGCAAACAAATGGGATTCATGAGTGACAGTTATTCATGGGTTATCACGTTAAAAACCTAAGTGATAATAGGCTAATGGCTAAATATGTGTTTCACAGTAAAGAATGGAGAGTGTTTAACTCTCAAAACATGAATTACAGTACACTTGTTGAAGGAGAGATGACACGAAGGCTCTATCACTGCAACTCCGAAATTACATTATTTAATAAAAACGCATATCTACACGATCCTGTCTTTTATATTTTAAGCAGTCCAGATTGGTATATCACTGAAAGCTACAGGACTTGTCAGTTTTGGCTGCGCAAAGTTCTGTATTATGTTCAACATGAACTTCCTCTAGCTCTGTGAGAAATTATAGAGCGATGCAAAGGTAACAGCAACAATGTTCTTGTTCTTTTTTTTTTGTCAAATGATCATACAGTATGCATCAGCAAATGAAACAGTTTTAACAGTCATGGTGTGTGCATGAAAAAGTTTGAAATGCAGTTGTTTATTTCGATAACTGCTTGATATTGGCTAAAAGTGTGTGTTCAACATCAGTAGTCTCTTTCCGGTTTGTGCACGTGTTTTTTTGTACATTAATTTGATGATTTAATGTGAAATTATTGCAATATAAAAAATATTTTTAAAAACTTTAATGTTAGGTAGTGTAGGTTAGGTGTAATGGAGTTTTTTTTTTACCTTGACTAGTAAGAAGCAAGCATCCAAGCATGTGTATGTAAACAAGCACGCACAGAAAACACAATAATCTAAACATTAAATAATTCATTGGTGCACAGTACAAAAATGAGTATCTATGACACATATGATCCAGAGATGAGATCACTAGCATGTCAATTACATTGCTAGTTTATACACCAAGGTAGTATGTATTAGATTATACAGTGATGCAAGACTACACAGTATAGCTCATTCACAGAAAACAGAAAGTTTATCTTCCACATCTTGCTCTAGGCAGCTTAACTACATTGGTGCATTGTGGGACCACATCTACAGCAACGTCTAATGACTGTCTGTCACATTTGCATTCAGTGTTTCTCATGAAAAATGCTAGTGACCCAAGGGAAACCGCAATGGCAGAACACGGTGACTTATAAATGATTAAATTGCTTGTTTGCTCTGTATAATCCGAGCATTAGCGGAAACCGTGCGCGTGTACAATATTCCCATCTTCATCAATCATCATTACAAAAGTCATATTCATCTGTATGCAAAGCAGAAATGTCACCATGAACAAGTGCCTGTGTAGAGAAATACATTTCCAGCTATACATCCATGACTCATGAGATCAACTCAAATTAACTCTAGTTATGTGTTAGAAGAGAAAAGCTTGCTCCCTGTGGTGTGCGAGACAGAAGGGACAATAATCGCTTGGGTTTACCTGCACAAAGCATAGCAGTGGAGTTAGTAATTTTGTGAGATTTTGAGCAGATTTGCGCAGTTGTCAATTTCAAACTGGCGGTTTTAATCACAGACATCCGCAAATGGGGTTAGAAATCTGGAAATGAGATCCTTACCGTGTTTTAGAGGGTACGCCGATGCTGTTTAATGATCCTGATTTAAGTGAAGTCTTCAATGGAACCGCATTGATGTACAAAGAGGCTGAAGTCTTGAGTTTCCAATATAAAAAAAAACAGACAAAAACCCCACAAACAAACTGAAACACGTACAGTGTTGAAGAGCGGTTACACAGAGTGTTTGTTCAACTGTTGAAGGATGCCTGAACATTTGTATAGAGGAAGCACACAGCAAATGTGTTTCCTGCTGAACTGCTTTTTTAAAGCTCACTGCTCAAAGTCTTGAGGAAGTAAAACACGATGTGATGTAAAGACAAGAGATGGTGTTGTGGTAGATGAATGTATTTTAAACGAGACATTCGTAGTGGAAAATATAGATAATGATTCTACCTAAGACGTGAGCAAATGGAAACTTTCTTTTGTCACATTATCATTTGATGTACAAAACAAGCACTGGAAGATCAGTACGTCATCCAGCTCAAGAACATTAAGTAATAGCTGTTAAACCCAAAAATGCAGTTGAGTGAGTCATGGCCTGTATTCTATAGTCTATGATAGCTCATTATGAGCGGATTCCCATCACTAAGCACTGTATTTGAATGTATCTTAATGCAAATTTCAGCACTATGACAAAGAGAAAGGTCATTAATGAATAGCTTAAATTTCAGTCTGCTCCTCATTAAAATCTGATAGCTTTAGATGGAGCTTGATGGCATCACTTCTGTATACACTCTCAAATAAAGGCACAAAAGCTGTCACTGGAGCGGTACATCTTCAAAAGGTACAGTTTGTACCTATTAGATTCCAATATTGACACTTTAAGTACTTATATGTACCTTTAAGATACCAAAATTAAGGTACCAAGTTACCAAACATGTCTCTTTTAAAAAAGGTACTGCCCCAATGACAGCGTTCAAAAATGATGCAGGTACACCATTATTCAAAAGTTTTGTGTCTGTAAGATTTTTTTAAAGTCTGTTATGCTTAGTAAAGTTGCATTGATTCAATAAATCATACAGTAAAACTATAATATTGTGAAATATTATCAGAATTCGAAATATTTATTTTCAATTTGAACCTATTATTATGCAAATTTCGTTCAATCTAATGCATCCTTTTTTTTTCCCCAAATAAAAAATCTTACTGACTCAAACTTTTGAACAGTTTATGCCTTACCTCTGTGTTCTTGTTTTTGGTCTCCAAGGTCTTCTGAAACATCTGAGCAACCGTATGAAATACAAACCCATACTGCTCCTGAGGAGATTGACAAAAACAAAGCACTTGACATAAGCAGTTCACGTGGCGTTGTGAAATGTGACAGACAGGGCTAGGGATGGGTACCGAAACTCGGTACTTAATCGGTACCGGTGCTCAATTATAAAAGGCAGAAGTATCGATAAGCTCTGACGTTAACGGTTCTGTTATCGGTACTGCAAAAAAAATATGATTGCTAAATATTCTTTACCTAGCATATTTAACCTTTTCTAATTGGCTATGCTATTTATCGCCTCAGGAAAGCAAACTATGATGACTATGATGACTATGAAGATGCAACCCACTATACACATATATATATATATATATAGTGGGTAGCGGCAGGAAACCATGGGACATCGTGGGTCCTAAGGTCAAACCTGTTGAAAACCACTGCTTTAGATCATCATAGTTTGCTTTCCTGAGGCGATAAATAGCGATACAATAAAGTCACTGACAATAAACCTGTCAACATCTCATCTGGCTGCTGACACTGAATCAGGACTGCTCGTTTTTTGCAGTAGTAATACTGTTAAAACCTTAACGATAGCCATCCCTAAATGGGCCTTACCCATGTGATAAAAACATACAGGATCAAGAATCCATTCTGTAGATCATTTCACTTGAATGTGCCATGCAAAAAAATCATGTTCTTATGTTACCTTGGTCTGCACCGCCGAAGGTCTCTGTCTTCTGAGCTCTAACACCAGGTCAAATATATTAAAATCCTTCTGTATTTGCTGATAAAATAAAAGAAACTTTGTATGTTACAGTATACATGCATGACACCTTTTGTAACCTAATTTTACTTTAAAAATGACACATCACTCTCAAGCGCTGCGTATATAATTTAGCTTCGCTTATGATGTTAATACCTCCGTCAGCAGTAGATCATTGACATAGTCAACAGCACAGATGACCCCTGTTCTACCGCAGCCGGCACTGTAAAAAGAGAGAAGCTGTCACATTTACATATGATGATATGATCTGTTCCCTCCTGAGTGTCAGTTCAGAGGGTCACGGGGGGAATTACGGGCCATATTGTCGGACAGAGCCTCTCTCATGCAAATAAAGAGAGGGGAATGAGTGAATCTGTGCTGAAGTCTGGAAGTTAACTGGCTTTTCCAGCGCCACATCAGGTGCTGAATATTTAACATGTCTCGCTTCATTTAAATGGTGCCATTAAAATGCATGGAACCAGAGGAACACAGGCCGGCTCCTGCTGCACCCTAACAACACAAACCGACTCGACCTGATGAATTTTCATGGGCAGATGGGTCATTTGTCAGAGGCACAGAAAAACACAGAGACGGCTGTGCGTGTGATACAGACCTGCAGTGGATCACTACAGGGTCCGTCTGGTTGCCCTGTTTTTGGCGAGCCAACTCCATCATACCCAGAATGCCATCCGGCATGTCTGGAATTCCGTGGTCTGGCCAGGCAGTATACTGGAATTGAGACACTTTACGAGTTTCCTGTGTGAAAAGAGGGTGAGTGTTGACCTCTTGATGGATTATGGTTTCTTCACTAAATTACAATGCTTGAAATGTGCTAAAATGGGAAACGTTACACACTGAGATTGTAATGGCGGTTCCTTGTCTGGAACCATGTCAGAGTAAACAGTGTTTTACAAGACACTGCAAGACAAAGTACACTGCAATTTTGTGGTTTGACAAATTTTCCTTAACAACAAAAAAAGAAACACTCTTAAAAGGAATGGTTCAGCCCAAAAATATAGAACAGTATATACACAGTGCCTTCCACTAATATTGGCACCCTTGGTAAATCTGAGCAAAGCTGTCTGTGAAAATAAATCTGCATTGTTTATCTGTTTGAAAATAAATAATTCACACAATTCTAACCTATCATTGAAGTAAAAATTTTTCTTGTGATGAAGTAAATGTTTTTCTCCAATACATGTTGACCACAATTATTGGCACCCCTATAATTTTTTTTGTGTATTTAAAATATCTCTTAAGTATATTCCCATTCATAATCACAATTTTGAGCAGTCCAGGGTAATTATGGACATATTTTATTTAAATATATATAGGAGGGAAAACAAAACTCAAATTTCCTTAATCATCAACACAATGATGAGTTTTTCTCCCCATTTTCAATTGTTTTACTTCAATGGTAAGTTAGAATTTTGGGAATGTTTTGAATGAAAGACCAAAAGGATAAACAGATTTATTTTCACAGTCACCTTTGCTAAATTTTTTCCAATGGTGCCAATATTAGTGGAGGGAACTGCATTATACTGTATATGCATATATATATAGTGTGTGTGTGTGTGTATACAGTGAGGTCAGTAAGTATTTGATCACAATGTGATTTTGCAAGTTCTCTTAGAAATCATGGAAGGGGTCTAAAATTTTGGCCCACTCCTCCATACTCCTCTTGTGAGATCTTCTCTGGATCTGTCAGGTTTCGGGGCTGTCGCTGAGCAACACAGAGTTTCAGCTCCCTCCAAAGATTTTCAATTAAAAGGTCTGGAGACCAGACCACTCCAGAACATTGATATTCTTCTTACTGAGCCACTCCTTGGTTTTCCTGGCTGTGTGCTTTGGGTCATTGTTATGTTGGAAGACCCAGCCACGACCCATCTTTAATGCTCTGACTGAGGGAAGGAGGTTTTTCCCCAATATGTCACAATACATGGCCCCGTTCATCCTCTCCTTAATACAGAGCAGTCGTCCAGATGGTCCCTGGCAAACTTCAGACGGGCCTGGACATGGGCTGACTTAAGCAGGGGAACCTTTCGTGCGATGCAAGATTTTAAACCGTGACATCTTAGTGTATTACTGTATTAGTCATCATTAGCCTCTTCCATTTTCTGAGAATTGCTCCAACAGTTGCTCTTTTTTTCACCAAGCTGCTTGGCAATTGTTCCAGCTTTGTGAAGGTCTACAATTTTGTCTTGTGTCTTTTGACAGCTCTTTGGTTTTGCCCATGTTGCTACTTAGACGTTGGCTGATTGTGGGGTGCACAGGTGTCTTTATAACAGCTGACGACCTCAAACAGGTGCTACTAATTTAGAGTCAAGAGCAGAGTGTAGCTGAACTATTTAAAGGCAAAGTAACAGGTCTATGAGGGTCAGGAATCTGGCTGATAAGCAAGTGATCAAATACTTATTTGAGACAGTAATTCCCGAAATTAATTGTTAAAAAAATCATACAATGTGATTTCAGGATTTTTCTTTTTAGATTCTGTCTCTCACAGTGGAAATGCACCTATGCTGAAAATTGTAGACCCCTCCATTTCTAATTAAGAGAACTTGCAAAATCACATGGTGATCAAATACTTTTTGACCTCACTGTATATATATATATATATATATAAACATACATATATTAAAATGTAAATACACACACACACACAATTATTTTTTTGCCAGGATACTTTGTTTCAAAAACGTTCAATTAAATGATGTTCTTTTTTCTAAATGTACTACTGTTTATACAATATTAAGCTATCACAACTATTTTCCATGCTTCTTGATCAGTAAATCAGCATATTAGAATGATTTCTGAAGGATCATGCGATCCTGAAGACTGGAGTAATGATGCTGAAAATTTAGCTTTACCATTAATGATTTCACAATATTACTGCATTTTAATCCAATAAATGCACCCTTGGTAAGCATAATAAATCAATGTTTATTATGCTGTTGTGTGTGTGTGTGTGTGTGTGTATATATATGCATATGTATAATATATTTATACAGTGTTTATACAGTGGGGCAAAAAAGTATTTAGTCAGCCACCAACTGTGCAAGTTCTCCCACTTAAAAAGATGATAAAGGCCTCATTTTCATCATAGGTATACCTCAACTATGAGAGACAAAATAAGAAAAAAATTAAATCCAGAAAATCACATTGTTGGATTCTTAATGAATTAATTGATTTATTCCTCAGTCAAATAAGTATTTGGTCACCTACAAACAAGCAAGATTTCTGGCTCTTACAGACCTGTAACTTCTTCTTTAAGAGGCTCCTCTGTCCTCAACTTGTTACCTGTATTAATGGCATCTGTTTGAACTCGTTATCGGTATAAAAGACACCTTTCCACAACCTCAAACAGCCACACTCCAAACTCCACTATGGCCAAGACCAAACAGCCAAAGGACACCAGAAACTAAATTGTAGACCTGCAGCAGACTGAGAAGACTGAATCTGCAGTAAAAAAAAAGCTGAAAGCAGCTTGGTGTGAAGAAAGCGAATTGTGGGAGCAATTATTAGAAAATGGTAGACATACAAGACCACTGATAATCTCCCTCGATCTGGGGCTCCATGCAAGATCTCACCCCGTGGGGTCAAAATGACAAGCATGTGAACAACAATCCCAGAACCACACGGGAGAGCTAGTGAATGACCTGCAGAGAGCTGGGACCAAAGTGACAAAGGCTACCATCAGTAACACACTGCGCCGCCAGGGACTCAAATCCTGCAGTGCCATACATGTCCCTCTGCGTACATGTCCAGGCCTGTCTGAAATTTGCTAATGCTGGCTGACTAAATACTTTTTTGCCCCACCGTACACACACACAAACAGTTTATGCTCACCAGTATACGGTAATCAACATTTGACGTGAATTTTAAAAGTTCACCAAAGTTGTCTTAAGACAAGAATACTTATTGTTTTTGGTTTTAGGACAACTTGATGAAACGTTTTGATCCACTTGAAATGTTGACTACTGTGTACACACACACACACATATACATATATATATATATATATATACACACATTACATCATATTCTGCTGATGACACATTAAAGACACTACTTACATCACAATATTTTACCAACAGGGTCCGAACAATGACTTCCTCATTTGGTCGTGACTCCTCAAACTAAAGAGAAAAACGACAGTAATCAGGAGAACTTCCCCTTGTGAGGCCTTGCAACTGCACAAACTATACTTTGCATCAAACCGCTGAAAAAAGAGGTGAAAACAACATCAAAAGGAACTGTTGTGTAAGATTAATATCCTGTATCTTAGAATGAACTGCTGAATTACAAACAATATTCACTGTTGAGGAGCACACACTTACAGCTGAGACAGTAAAGGGACCTAAATTAGATGCATCTGTGGTAAGTTCCCAGTAGACTTCACATTTTTTCTAAAAAACAGACAAGTTCTTAAAACAGCAAATGACAGGTATATGACAAATAACAATAAATTAAACAAAAAAAGATTACCTTTCCCATCTCAATCTCTCTACAAGCCATGATTATGACCTATCAAAAGAGAACAGACAAAAACTAAAGGGATTTTCCCACTGACGTGAAATAGATAGAAGGGATCATTCAACAAAGAGAGAATGCATGATCATATACTCCAAGCAGCTCACCTTAACATTGTGTTGCCAAATCATACGCCAGAAATCAACCACAGTACTGCTCAAAGGGCCCTGAGTGGCGATATACATCCTGTTCTTAGCAGCTCCCTAGTGAGAAAAAACAGATTCAAAATATTATTACTATACTTTTACAAATAACTGGAAAAAACTGCACCACTACACATATTATTCTTAAAGTTATACAATTGTTTGATCACATATTATATTTCCTGTCTACAAAAAAAGAGCATAATGCCTTTATAAGAAGTTAAAACGCTGCAGTACCTTGATAAAGCTGGCGTTAATATAATCCGACTCATATTCAGATATGGTCGGAGCTAGACAGACTCTGGTCTGATCATCTGGAATACATAAAAAAGCATAAAAATACCAAGGGATTTGTCATCCGTGTGAGTAACTCATTTTTCAGGCAACATATTGTGGAGACTCAATTATGAAATATAATGGCATGTGATTGCCATTGCAGTAGTACAAAAAACTCCATAGTACTGTAACTATAGGAGGCATGTTCTGACAGACGTGACAGTAAACTGAAAATGATGTGACAGACAATCATGTAAAATAACTTCAGCGCACTATTCTGTGTCATAATGAGAGTCACAAATATTTCAAAAGCTGATAAGATCTGAGCTTACCTTACCTTATCAAAGTGTACTAACACAAAAATTGTTAGTCTTAGAAGCATCAGGAAGAACGGGTTGCAAATAATACATGAAGAAACATATGCCATTGTTTTTCCACAAAATACATGAATTTATATCTGTCATGGAGCTGTACAACGTCTAGTTATTATCGTTTTAAAAAATACTACAATTTTGCAATTTGATAAAAAAAAATAATAATTTTGACATGAAAAAATGCCAATAAAAAACAAGATGTAATATAATTTTTGAAAGGACCAGTGGAAATATAGGCCTTATTTATATTTCTTGTTAATATATGCAGTTTTTTATGATAAATTAACATAGAAATAAACAAACTGGGTCAGCAAACAAATCTTTAACAACATTTGTTTATTCATGCATTCATTGTAAATTTATACATGCTGCTTTTTTGACTTCCTATTAATATCAACCTATTAGCTGCATATATATATTTTTTCGTTTAAAATATGTATCTCACTGTAGGACTGCCTGAATTGCGCTGAATGGTAAATTAATATCTAAAAATTTGCAAAACAATAAAGGTTATGATCATGTTGTTGGCTAGCACATAATATCTTAAAACAATAATATAGAGTGAACTTCTAGAAACAGCCTGAATAACAGAAGAAAGAAAATGTTACTGATAAGCTTACATGGCAGAATATCCCTATAACGGTTTTTCTTCGCATTTTCTTTGACTTCTCCTGCCGCAGTGGTCAGGCCATAATCTTCTTTTAGTGTTGCACTCTTCTGTCGTATGAGCTAAAAAAGGAAAGAAAAAAGTTATTTTTTTTTTGTAAAGAAACATCCCTCTCATTTTATTTGCATGTTAGTGAACTGCAGCATCTGTCCACAAGGTGGTGTCCTAATGCTTGTTTGCATTGTCATACAGCCTTACATTCCTTTAAATAAATAGCTCATAAAAGGGGGGTGTAGTTCAAGATCAAACCTTAATAGATCTCCAGTGTAATAATATGCTCCGGTATAAGCCTTCAGTTATTCTCAGACAAACAGGTTATATATATATATCAGTAAACAGAGAGACGTACATTTCCATGACTAAAAACTGCTCTCTGTTTTACTTCCATTCTCTAAAAGCAGAAGAGATTAGCACACATGTGCTATTTTCGACACGGTTAGGTCTCCACCAATGAAGCCACAGAGCATCACAGCCTAGCATCTGCCCCTTTCACCACAAGCACTTTAGTCTCAAGTCTTTTTTCCACAGAGGCTTCGACTTCTGTTTGTGAATGCTGCCTGTAGTTAATAACTGAGAAACTAAATAAGGAACTATAGATTGTACTGGTTTCAAATGCCCTCTTACTTTTACTTGTTTGCTTTTTGACTAATTTGGCAATACAAATACTTCTGTAAAATGTTGGTCTGACGGTAAATATGATGCTCTGACTCTCACATCCCTACAGTTGTTTCAAAAATGTGTTCTTATAAAATGTATTTTACTCATGAAGTTATGAAAATATCATTTCTGATCAGTGTTGGGTGTATTATTAAGTTATTTTATACTGTAATAAATAAATTAGTAATGCAATTCTTTTTTAGAGAGATTAATTATACAGTAATCTAATTGCACTGTTGAATATGTAATTAATAAATAGTAATAAATGACTTTTCTAGAGTAACTTAACCAAAACGATTTCTGGTGCTCTCTTAAAGTTGAAAACATCCCATTTTTTTAATGTTTTAAAAACTTTTTTTTTTTTTTGTTATGCAAATGTTAATGAAAACATCATGGGGATGAAACAAGTGGAAGAAAGTCTAATTGAAGACATTCCAGTGACTTTTTAAGCGCTGTTGTTTTGAGAACATTATTAAAGAGCACATGTGCAGTCTGACATGGAAGAACTCTTGTCCATCATTTTGAGAGAGATTTCAAACGCTCTCAGAATGCTCTAAGAACGTTTGCAAGTTTAAGTGTTAGCAAAGCAAAGACTTGAACGGAATCAGCACTTTTATGCGAATGCCGTGCGATGTTGTGTAATCTAGCCTGCAATAATCAACTCATTTGCAAAGGCACATGCAAATTAGCAGCTTGCTAAAAAGTTTTAACGGTATGGTAAAACTTTTCTCACTCGGCACAAGTAAAAAGTAATGCACATTCATCTAGTAGGAAGTGTCATTTAATATATTCACAATATATTTTCATATACACAAAAATGCACTGTCATTGTACCATGGTACACTGTATAGAAATAGAAAGTCTATGGAACTTTTATTACTATTATCATATACCATGGAAGGTTATTTGCATTATAGTCCAATGTGCTTCAAAGTGCAATACAATAAATGGAAAACACATGCCATTACCATGCTATCACATCTAAAAATAAACTATGTTGGTGCTAGAAGTGAATGACATCTGTATTGTGTGACCCTGAACCACAAAACCAGTCATAAGAAGCACAGGTATATTTGTAGTAACAGCCAGCAGTACATTGCATGGGTCAAAATGATCAATGTTTCTTTTAATGCCAAAATTCATAGGATATCAAGTAAAGCTCATGTTCCGTGAAGACATTTCCTACTGTAAATATATACAATCTTTTAATCGTTTTTGAGTAATATGCATAGCTAAGAACTTCATATCAATATTTTAATTTATTGCATCCTCACATTTGAAATCTTCAAATAGTTATTTAATAGATTTCGTCCTATCCTATATGCCTATTTATTTAGCTTTTAAACATATACATCTCATTTGACTCTTATGACCGGTTTTGCGGTGCAGTGTCACATATCTCACTACTAAGAATCTTCCCTTACAAAGCTGTACCAAAAGCAACCAAGGTTTTTGACACATACCATGTAAAACCATGGCATTTTTAGAAGTACTTGAGAGTAAAATGTAGGCTACTTGTACACTAAAGTATGGTATCACCACACTGCACCATGTATCAGCACATTATTTTCTGTAAAAGATCAAATAATCTGTGAGAGTAATGTATTAATCTGTAAAGTACAGTATATCACAAAGAGAAAGATGCTAAAATGACATTTTGACAAGTGTGGTTTGTCGCGGTACTTGTCGATCCGAAAACACGGTAATACTATGGTATTGTGTCATCTTATTTAAACTGATATATACTTACCTGATAAATAATATAGATATGCGTAAAACGTTCTTGTAAAAGTGTGGGACTTACGTTGAACTCTGTGGAGATGAGCTGGTCTCCATTGCTGTCATTATCTGACAGACAACGCACGCGCTCCACGAACCTCAACAGGTGCGCTTCCATCACTGTATAATCACTCTCTCCAGCATCTTACTCCGACTCCTTGTACAATCTTAACTAGTTATACACGATCCCTCAGAACGGCTCAGGTTGCTGACACAGGGAAGTTTCTTCCTCTGATGTTTTTGTTGGTCACCTTCATGTACCGCGGTGTGTCAATCATCAGCCGTCACCACGCCTCCTTTCTCATTCCAGCCAATCCGCCGCCAGATCCTCACCTGTGGTGTAGAGACACACCACCACGCTCTTATTTAGCTCTGCTGATTCACGAAGCTAGACTTGCGAACATAAACTAAACTCCCATCATCCCTTGTGGCTGCAGAAGAACGCTACAAAATAGATAATTCATCGATTACAGATGTTGCATTAGTGCTAAAGCATACCTGTCTTTGTCGGAAAGTGAAATGTTCAGCGACCAAAACCACGCACCAAAAGTCACAATTACAATTTTCAAACTTGTAAGTACAAAGCAGGAACTGAGAATGTTGCACTTAGCTGTACCCATCCTATTTTTGCTAAGCAGCTTGACATGAAGTGGTTCAACCACAGTTTCTGCACAAAATAAAACAATGTATTATCAAACTGAATATTAACCACCATTGTCAGTCACTGTAAATGATTAAATTCATTGCAATATCTTGAACCGTTTGAAAAAGAACCTGTCACAGCAGCACTAGTGACTTTTTGGATATAAAATTGTTTACTATTGACATTTTTTCGTCAATTGGCATGTTAAAAGAAGCTTTGTGCTGTGCTATGGTGCCATGTAGGCTACCTGGTATTTCTTACATTAGGGGACTAAATGTTACCACTGATATCAGTCAGTTTTGACCTTGAGTTAGAGTTAGGGTAAAGGGATAGAAAAAAAACGATTTGTAAAAACACACTGTTTCCGTGTTGAATAATGTAAAGGTGCTTTCACTCAACCTGCATTGTAATTGTTATGTTTGTTGCCTACGCATTGAAATGAAACTGACTAAACATTTAGAAACATAGCAATAACTAAAATACAATACTGTATATGTCCAGAAAACATGTCTCTGCCACTCCTGTCCAGGATTAAACAATTGGGTTCATTCAAAACTAGACGCGATGTTTAAATACAAAGTGCAGCTGCTGCTTATATTGTTAGCGTTCCCTCTGAACTCCTGCAGGATGAGTCTGCATCATAAATATGTGATCTGATAGCTGCAAAACACTCTTCACCGATCAGCAAACACACAGAGACTGGGATGAGTGTGTGTGTGAGAGAGAGAGAGACATAAGCAAACACACACACAGTAGGCAGCAGACAGTCGGTCCAAATGCAGTTTAAGATCTTTAAATAATAATTCACAGTGGTAGAAGTCTAAAATACATACAAGAAACAGTTACAAGAAATCCCTTCATCAGCTCACACTAACAATAGCAGACCAGGGGCCTGTACGATGATAGTGGCTAAAGAAACTTAGGGTTACAGAATTAGTTTTGAGTTGACAAAACCAAACCACTCCAATCTGGGTTTGTTGGTACCATGAAGCTGGTCATCAACTTTCTCTGTCAATTCAGGCTTGATCCTGAGTTAATGTAGCAGGTGCACATGAAAGTGTGACATCAGCAATGAGCAGCCAATCACATGCCTTGAAACTGTGATTCACTTTTCAAGAGTGCAATTCATACCAAAGATTAATGATTGAACAATATGAAGAATTTAAACATTCACACAGCAAGATGAAATGATCTATCAATGAAAGTGGAAAACTTGTGAAAGTAAGCTGTCAAGTTACTTTATAAAGATATATATTTCTAAGTATAACACTAAAATAACAAACACTATAGGTAATAAACAATGTTTTACTATGCAGCGTCCTTTAATGTGGAGTAAGAGTAGCTGGGGGAGTGGCTTTATTGCATCAGACATGTGTCACCTTGCTGGAAGCTAAATGGGTCAAATTTCGTTTTGAGCTCTCTAACCCAGAACATAACCTGCCCCGGAGCAGGTTAGTCGTGCAGCGCAAGTGACCATGGCAATGAACACCAATTGAAGCCAAGTTTCTTTCATGGTACCTAAAAAACCCAGGATTGGTGCAAACTAATCCTAAACTTACCTGGCTAGCCAGCTAATCCGACTTCATGGTACAGGCCCCTGGTAGAGTGACTTTATTGCATCAGACATGTGTCACCTTGCTGAAAGCTGATTGGTCAGATTTCTTTTAGAGATAACCCAGAACATAACCTGCCCCGGAGCAGGTTAGCTGTGTAGCGTAAGTTACTATTGCGATGAACACTACTAAAAGCTAAAACAATTTCATGGTACCTAAAACCTAGAAATGGTGCAAACTCAGCTTCAGCAAAATCAGCTTCATGGTACAGACCCCAGAGCTTATTACATGAACAAATGACCAAACAAGAAATTGACCACAGCAAAACCAGGTAGACACTAATGAAAACATTGCATTATGGGAAATGGAGTCACATGACCAGAACAACAGACAGAAACACAAGACAACACAGTGGTGCAGGCAACCAGGGGCCTGTTCCATAAAACAAGTTTACCAAATAAGCCAGGCTTATGGCAGATAGTCCGACTTATTTTAAACTTGTTTTATGAAACAGGCCCCAGGCGTGACATAAATAACCATTATTTATTTACATAAAGCTTAAATAATGGTTTTAAAAACAAATAAGCCTATGGAATTTCCCCATAATAAACTTGGAGACCTGTGTGTGTGTTGCGTTGTGATCATTATGCAGTTTCTAGCAGTAGTGATGTTTAAATGAGCACAAACTGCAGGTAATACATATATCTTCAACAAAATTAGGCAGGTGTGATGGTTAAATTAACTAATATTCCTGATTGTAAACCTTAAATGACATTGTTTTATTTTTAGACTGCTTCCTCATTTTGACACTGCTTTAGCATGCTTCAGTTTCATGTCCCACATTAACCTCCTCTAAGTCAGCAGCGCCACAGATCAGTTAGAAATAATTCTTTCAGCGAGAAATGAAGCATCATGTTCATCCTATTACACAGTTTTAACCGCTCTCTGATCCCCAGGCATCATGTGATACCTCTAGGATTCCAGACTGAGTAATGGAGAGCCACAGAGATCCATTGTGTGACATCAATAGAACAAGTGTTTGCACCCTTAAAACGAAGAAAACAAAAAACACCCAGGAGTCAAGAAGATTCTCTCTTTGAGGGAAATGAGAAACAGGCAACATGCACAGGAGTGACAATAGAGGAAGCTGGGAGTTTCAACCTCAGGACACTGGAATAGAGGAGACTGGTAAGTTTCCATCTACTTTGGCCCAGGCAAACGTCAACATAGAGAAAAAGGCAGGTTCTGCTGTGGATGTACGAAGTCTGGCTGGTGTTAACCCCGCAATGCGGTGCTAAGTTTAGGGCTTTTCACACTTAAAATTGTTAACCCAGGGTTAGCCTAAACCCCGGATAAACGGAATCCTGGGTTATTTGT
>JAUMHR010000055.1:3060717-3075018 GCA_032361145.1 Enteromius fasciolatus
TCAGTGGGGAAGCCATAACTACAAACCTAAATGGCCACCGTTATGGACTTTGGACGTCTTTTTCTAATCCAGGGAGCAACCACCTCATGAATATTTGCTGGCAGTTGGGGCCACCAGCCCAGAAACAAACAGCCCACTTAATATTTGATGGCTTTCTTTGTTTTAGAGTGAGCACAACGGTGCGTGCGACTCTGCTGTGGTGTGTGTGAGAGAATCAGAGTGTAATACCATGTGAGATTGCAGCTGAACTTGGGCCTGACTGCCTAATGGGACCTTTCCTCTTTTTTTTTAAAAAAAGCCCACATATTTAAGTGGGATATTATGTGTTGCTTTCAAACTAATGCATAAAGCTTAGCAGGAAGGAGGAACTGTAAATAAACATTTACAGTATACAGTACCACACTTTTTAAATGGCGTACTCCTCAATAGAATCGTATTTAAATTCTTGCTTTGTCTTGCAGGATCTGGAAGTTTTGTCTCAGGAGATCGTGCGTATGAGTAAAGACACCACCCCTGCGGAAAACTCCAAAGCCACGGGATAAACCTGGACGCCATCCACCCGATGATTCAGTACTCTTCTCTTTCTCTCATCTCTTCACGGCTACCAGAAGGAAACTACATCCATCTTGTACAAAGACCCCTTGCAATCTCAGATGTACTTGGTGCACAGAGGGTCAAAACAGATCAAGTCCATCTGTGATTCACATACTACTGAATGTAACGTAACACTTTATGTTTGTTTCTCTGTGACGGGACAGTACTGCTAGAAAAAGGTCCGTTGAGCAAACCCTGGCTGCTTGTCATCCGTGAGTGCTCGGGACGGTGGCATGGCCTCGGTGGTCCAAACCCACCACTAATTCCCCCGTTCAGGAAAGCGTATCTAATGTCGGCGTCCTTAAATTCCTCTCACTGTTGTATTGCCTGTTTTGTATATTCGATTCGCTAAAGACACTTACTGTACGTGTGAATGTGTGTGTATATGGGGCGTATTTATTCGTGCCAGAGAATCCAAATATCATCATGTCTACATCTCTACAGTATGCTGCTCGTATCTGAAAGAAACTAGCAAGTTCTGCAGTTTGTTATATCCAAAAAAACAAGTGGGAGAGCGTGCGTTTAATTGCTGCGATAATTATCAGAGCATTTTTGCGAGGCTCTCAAAATGTTCCCGTGAAGGAAAGCGGCTCCCTGGACTCCTCTCGTTAAGCAGCAATCTCTCCGCAGCTTAACGACTCAATTTGACACCTCTCTGTCTGTCTCAAAACTGACGGCGCTGTTGGGGAACGGACCGGTTTCTCACAGCGCGCACTTGATTCCCATGGGAAGCTAGCCGCCTGTTTTAGTGTGTAACACCACCAGTTTGTTTCGTGCACATCTTGACGTTTTTTTTGTGACTGACACGACACGATCCCGCTTTTATGCATTCAGTTCACGAGCATTTTAAATTCTGATACAAAAGTATTTTAACGTTGTGAGTGCAACGTTAATTTAATCGTTGGTCTTCAGGCTCCATGTTTTGGGTCCATCGTGTCTTGGTTTTTCCAAAACTCTTAACGCCATGTTTCATTTAACGCAGTAAAAGCTCATCATTGAGTTGAGAAAATAACGGCCTCCTTTTCATTCACGACAAAATAAATACAGCATATTCATCATTTTAGGTGCACTGAATATTGACCAATTATTTGTTTATTTCGTTCCAATTGCACAGTAGAACATAATAGATTAAACATTTCACGTAAGATTTTGCATTCAGCGTCCACCTTATTCATCAAAGGTTTTGTGTTCATTTAGAAAGATTTATATATATATATGTATGTATATTCATCTTGGCAAAATGTTTTATGATTTGTGAGATGTGAATGATTCAGATCTTTGCAATGCTTTAAGCTTTATTACAACAACGGTTCGTTTCCATGTTCGTGGCACATGAGCTTGACGTTCGTGCATGGTGCGTTAAATGCCTGTCAAATCCCTGTCTCTGGCTTCTTAAGGAAATCCTGACGGAACACTTGTCCATATTCCTTTCGTTTCGTAGGAAAATGATATTCTTTTATTTCCGCAATTGAGGAAACTGACAAATCTATTCACTTAGATGATTGCACTCAGACGAATGAAGGATGTTTGCCTTGAAGCTCAGAGTTGTTTCATTTTTTTGCCGTCTTCTCTTCTAATCTAATATCTGCCAAACCAGATCATCTTTAATTGAGATCATCTTTTAATCGTCACTAACTACATGTAAGCAGATTTATTATTAATGTCCGATCTCCAACTACATCTCTGCGGCTAATATTTATTTATGTGCGTTTCATTGTCATGTTCAGACTTCCATAACTTGCAGTGATAATAAAGAATGGCTGGAGAAACCATGTCTGAGCTTCAGAGTTTCTATGCTTTCTTTACAATGCAGTGCATTTGACAGATGCTTTTTATCCTATACTTTATTTTTTTGTATCATTACAGCTGTGCCCTGGGAGTCAAACCAATGACATGCAGTACCAGCTGAGTTAGAGGAGCCACAATCACAAAGTTTATTTGGTCCCACTTTATATTAAGTGTCCCTAATACCTGTGTACTTCCATAGTAACTAGATGTGTATGTAGTATGTAAGTACACACCGATACATAGTATCTACAGCTGCAATATTTCTGTAACTACACTCATGTAACAACCCTCAGAATAGTATGTGTAAGTACAAATGTGTAACAGGACATTGGTAACAACACTTTTTTCACTTCACTAAGTAGTCATGTAACAGGAACAGCAGTAAGTATAAGAGTAACTGGAACAGGGGTTGTTTAGGGGATGTAGAAGGTTTAGGGATATTGTTGAGTTGGTGCACCTCTGTAATACCAGTGGGACCGTTTTTTTCTTTCCTGAAATGTAATTGTTTTATTTAAGAGTAGTATGTTACATTTGATTAAAAATAAGGGGGGTTTCACAGTATCATGAACATAATAATTTATATTACAGGGCCGTTGAATGCTTGAATCTGATTGGCTGATGAAGGTTGTAAGGTGTGCGATTATTTTCAGGGAAACACACGGAATGTAGTTCACGTAGTTCAGAGGTCTTACAACAGCAAAATAACCAAACTGGTCAAAAAAGAAATACAGTAAGATTTTTGCATATATAAATACACACACGCATTTATATATTTTAGGAAAATGTTATTTATATATTAAATATATTATATGAATACATGTAAATACATAAATATATACTGTATGTGCGTGTCTTATTACACACAAAATAAATGTACACCCTCGTATATACAGTCTGTGCTTTTTTTTAATTTTATTTTTTTATTGATTAACCTGTTTTGCTTTCCACAGAGGTAAGTCTGGGACGATAAATGCTGCTAAAAGGTTTGGGACGATAAAAGCCGTTTCTTCCCCAGGTCAGTGGGCTATACACACACAAGTACACAAGTGTTTGTCTAGTGGATTGGTTCATCTCTCTTCTGAGGACAAGCTGTGTTTACCACACTATCAATGATGCCTGTAAGAACCGTGTAAACAAATGACACGAATCATTGAGCACAGTTTAATTGGAGCTGTTCAAATGCTGCTGTCATCTTTGTCTTCGTCACTGTTCAGTGATTATGATCTCTAATCAACACTACACCCTGAAGAGCTCCACTGCTCTGCATTGGGTTTCATCCTTACAACGACCAAAGGCCTCATTAAATAGACAATCAAGGATGGCTTGAAAGCTTTTAAAATTGGGTTTCAGTTTATTATATTCTCATTTACCGAAGTGGGGGGGGTCACAACATTGCCTCACCAGCCAATGGTGAGTGAATGAAGAAAATTTACTGGCCACAAATATTCAGCTGTCATGAAACTATATTTTATGGAAACTTATTAAAGTGAGATATTTTATTTAATTCATCTTTAAATATCTATAAAAATCTATTTAAAATTATGAGTATAATCAAAAAATTCTATCTTCTATAAAAATGACCTTTATTTATTATTTGTAAAATCGACCATATTAAAAAGACTTCCAGTTATAGACTTATGTTAGACGACTTACCTGTATGTGTATTTTATAATATTAAATTTTTTTTTAAATATTATTTAAAAAAAAAAAGTCAATGCCTTATTTTTCTAATGCAAATGTGGTTATTTTCCTTCCATGTGTTGCATTAAAACCATTTAATGTGCAGCTATCATTGGACTATCCCTTACGGAATCAATGCAAATGTTGTACACTTCTTTGTCTGCCAAATAGAGTACTATTCGACACAATTATGAAGTGTTTATTTTATTTAATAGCATAAAATGCGACAAAAGTCAGGTCATTGAAACGCACACTCATGGGTAATGAACAAGGCATTAGTGGACTGACTGATATCAAATCAATACCTAATAAAGGAAGGAATTATTCAGGGTGGAAAAGTAGTTGTAGGACTGAATCTTTCCAATGGTTGCTCATTAGTTTAAGGTGCAGATTTAATGTGGCCGAGGGGCTCTTCAGCATCTTAAGTGAAATGATTAAAGCATTGATTTGTAGTCAGCACACCTACACCTCAGAAACTCTCCTGTGAGCTCCAGCTTCTTGTGTCGGCCTACATTTTGAATGTTTTATCATTACAGGTGACTTGGGGTATTGTTCACTGATTGGAGCTACTTTCACATAATTGTCTTTGCATCTGGTTATTGTTTGTGACTATGGAAGGTTTGGGCAGCTGTAAATTCAAAGCTTTAGAAAGATCGAAATCACTGTTGTAACTCTGCTGTCTGCTTTTGTGTCTTTTGCTGCAGTAATTTAGCCGTGAAGTCTTGTATTGACATCGGAGTTGTAGAAATTGAACGAAAGGGTTGTCAGATGGAAAAGGTTGGAGAATTACTCCCAAGGGTGTTGGACAAAATACCCATTCCAATGCTCCCATGATGCCTTTGGTAAGTGGTTTTCCAACAGTCGATGAAACACTTCATGTCTCTTCCTAATCCCTCTTTCTGCTGAGGGTCAGTGTGAATTTTAAATGGCTTAAAAAACAGTTTTAAGGGTAATGCATAAAGTAGTGACAGAGCAGCACAAAGGAGTTCTGTCAAACAATTGCATCTAAAATAAACGTTTTTGTATACATAATATATGCGAGCATTTATTACATTCACACACATTCACAGAATTTGTTTTACAAATATTTACATCTATTGTATATATTAATATTTTATTTACATCCCATATTCTGGAAATGTTAGGACCTTATTTATTTATTTTATAAGCTGAAAAGAATCACATGAGCCAATGTAGATTACATACAGTATGTAAATGTTTGAACCGAGGAATCTCACAATTGTTTGCACAAAATGGTCTCATTTCAAATTAAGGCCTTCTACAGGTCTCAAAATAGTTGGGAAGGGAAATGTTTACCGTGATGTAGCATCTCCTCGTCTTCTTTACAAAACAGTTTGAAGATGCCTGGGCATCAAAGTTATGTGTTTCTAAAGTTTTGATGTTGGAATTCCTGCCTGGTAATATATATATTTTTGTTTGCTGATATGCTTAATATTCTTAATAAGCGTAAGATCTGGACTACAGGCAGGACAATTCAGCACCTGGGCTCTTCTACTACAAAGCCACACTGTTGTAATAGCTGCAGTATGCGGTCTTGCTGAAATAGACGTCATCTGGAGGGGAGCATATGTTGCTCTAAAACGTTTACATACCTTTCAGCATTTATAGTGTCGTCCAAAACATGCAATCTGCCCTTACTGTATGCATTTCTGCACCCCCATACCATCAGAGATGCTGAACTGAATGCTGATAACACACTGAAAGAGGTCTCCTCCTCATTAGGCTGGAGGACACAGCGTCTGTGATTCCCAGACTTGTCTGGCCATAAAAAACTTTTCCACTTTGAAACAGTCCACGGGTATCCAACTAAGGTCTTCGTCCTTGTAGATGATGAGATTTTCAAAGCCTTTGTAATCTGATATTGAGGAATGTTCTTCTTTATGCACTCTTTCACAGCTTGTCCAGCTTTAATTCTAAAGAGACTCTGCCTGTCTAAAACATCCCTTTTATAGCTAATCTTTTTTACCCCGTCAACTATTTTGAGACATGGGCACCTTTTTGTATAAATGGTTCCATGAAGAACCTTTACCACCTGTTTCACAAAAGGTGTTTGTGGTGGAGCACGGTTCTTCAGATTATAAAAAGCAAAGAAAGAAACCATTCTTTGAATAACCTTTGACTGAATGGTTCTCTGTGGAACCAGAAATCGTTCTTCTAAGGCATTGCTGTGAAGAACCTTTTAAAGGTACTCCATGCAATCTTGCAAACACTAGGGGTACAGGATGTGCACCATAGCAAAAACAAACTTCGGCCAACCAAACGGCAAGAAGAGGTGGGGTTTAAAGCACATTAAACCCCACCTCTTCTTGCCGATTGTTTGGCTGAAGTTTGTTTTTGTTGTGGTGCCCGTCGTGTTTCTTCTGGTATTACTGTGTTGTCTTTCGAGAACGGGTTTTTTCTCAATCTATCCAGACGGCAGACAGCAAGACGATCAAGGGGTGATTCATACGGTTTGAGATAAAAATGAAATCGAGCAAAAATCCTGCAACATCGCATAGAGCACATTTAAGCAACTTTATTTTTAGGAGTGTAACATTTGCAGTAGATACTAATTCAGTTATTTAACTTTTTTAGGGATTAATGCAGTGTTGTAATGCATTACTTTCAAAAGTAACATTTCCCAACACTGCTTGAAACATTGATTAAACATTTCTTTCTTTTGATATTGTGTTGCCTAATCTAGGGTTTAAAAACTGTACGTAGTGTTAATAAAGACATAAAACCAAGGTTAAGCAGCTTTGAGAACCTAAGTTGAAAGGACAAATGAGGCTTTCAGAAATCTTTTTGCGTTCCTTGCAAGTTTCTGTTTCTATATTTTCATTTGAGGATATTGATCACAGCATTTAATCTGTCCAGAAAGAGCTGTACTGTACTCCAGTGTTCCCAAAATATTTTGCCTTTGCATTTCCATAGTTAGAAAGCAAACAGATCTCATTGCCTGCGTCCTCTAGAAAAGTTCTAGGTGTCGTATCACTTTGATATATTTAAAACCCAGATGATTTGACCCTGGAATGTGACCCTTTATTGGCAGTGTTGATATCCTTAACAGATACACACAAAAAAAAAGTACTCAGGGTGAAGTAGGACAGACCATTAAAGATTAACTCGAGGTGAGGCGCATGAAATATTAAATATGAGCGGCAAACAGGGGCGAGTTAAACGGGCTACGGAAATATGGCGAAATGCTGCGGATCCCAGTTCTCTGTAAGGGAACATTTGCATCTGGGACTGCACCAAAACACAAGAAATGGACGTGCACACTTCACTGCCCCTGCAGATTTTCTTCTTCCTTAAGAATTGGTTCTTTGCTGTGAGTTTGATTGACAGGCGGTCTGACCAATCATATGGCGGATATGCCATTTTGACCGACAAACAGACCGGACAGAAGAGGAGATTAACAATAGTGGACTTAAACTTGACATATAGTGTGTCTGGACGTCTTTCTGTGATTGAAACGAGATATCTTTTGATGTTCTTTTATTCACATCATCAGTACATGTGATGCTAATACGGAGGTGCTACAGCGAAATCATGACTCGGTAAAGTGCCACAAAATGGTATCTATCTGTCTATCTATCTATCAATCTATCAATCAATCAATCAGAAAATGGAAAAACATGCAAAAAAATGTACTACAATTTTAAAATCTAAAATGAAAAAAAGAATCTAAAAATAGTGCAAATAACAATATTTCTACCATTTCTGCTAACAGTGTTGCGAACGATATATATAATGAATATAAAATAAAACCTAATGCAAAATGTAATTTTACCTCCCAGACTTATTCGATGCTTTCTGAAGTTTAAGCACATTCTTTCATCCACCAATTGTACAAAATATATGCAGTATACAAGTTTTAGACACTATTTTATTCTGTATTTATGAAAAGAGCCGCAGTCTGTTTTCGAGCTCTATTTTAAATAAGGAGCAACATCATTTATAAATCAGTGTCCCTCAAACAAACAATCATTGTGTTCGCTTTGTTTTTTTGTTGTTGATGTTGTGTCATGATAAATGGAAAAATGCATCTGTTTTCCCTAGTGTTCAAAAGACCCCTTGTGGACTCATTAAATGGCTTTGCCTAAACATAAGGTTATGAATATGAGGTAAAGCCAATGAGTGTGTTCTGTTAATGAAAAATGTACTTTTATGTAGAGGAGTTCTCACGTCCTTTTGGTGTGTATTTTTTTTTCCTCTTTCCTTTTCTCCACCACTGGGAGTGAAAGTGTCTTAAGGTGAACTCAAGTTTCAGCAGAGTTCAGCTGGTGAAAGAAATCGACAAATTCAGATGTTAAGGCTAATTGAACTGACACTCCAACAACCTTTGAAATCTGTTTTTAATTAAAGGCAGCATGCTGAGGTGCCTGGTGTTAAACTTTCATAATTACACCGCCGCAGACACCGTCTCCGTGTAAGATTTAGATAACGGCCTTCAATGCACCATCAACTAACTGTATCTCATTTCTCATTGCAGCCCAGTCCTTCACTGCTGCTTCACTCATTCAGAGCCTGTGAGTAATTCTTCATATTACTGGTTTTGATATGCTAACTCTTGCCAAGTACGTTTTACACATTTGTAGCTTTTAATTTTTTTGTTTTACGTGACTGTTATCCACCCACTCTGACCCTTCGAGTCAGCTTTCACAACTACGTTTTACTTCCATAATGTGATGTATTTCTGAACAGAATGAAGCAAAAATGTGGGATGTGACTGGGTTTTATCCATCTGAAATTGATGTGATGATGAACGGCATTTCACATATTTTTGAGAGATTGTGTTTATTCTCTTGAGCTTCTCAGTGTATGCCAATGGAAACATCTATCATCACTGCCTGAATGAACAGCATCCTAAAACACTGCCCAAATTCTTATTTGCTTATTAGTAAACATGAGATTTCATTTAAATATATATTCTAAAATAATATTCCAAAACTGCAGAATATATTATAAAATATACAATATTTAATATGAATAAATAATATTGTATTATATAGTTACCTTTTTGTAATGATCCTTTCTGAATGGTGTTTCTCTGGAATTTTTGATTCATGATATATTTTCAAATATAATTATCTTTATAAAAATGATATTATAGAAAACATTTGAACAGAATGAAGTTGTCTAGGTTTTTCTTATTTTTCTTATTATATAATATCATATATTTTTTTCTTCAGAAGCTACAGAAGATATTTTTTCCCAGGAAGACAGAATAAGTTACGTTTATCTTGATCTTCAAATTCACCCCAAAATTATATGATATAATAATATTCATTAGTGTATTTAATTTACATTCAAAATAGTAAAATTTAATAATAATAATAATAAATGTATATATAAAGTTTATTCATACATTTTATTTATAAATAAATTATATATTTTTATATTTATTTTTGATATATAAATTATGGTATGCATGCACATATTTTATCAATGATATATTAAAATATAGAATTTTATTATATTGGTTATTTTATAACCAATTTTGTCCAATTGGTTTGTTTTTCTGTATGTTTTGAGTATGTATATATATGATATAATATGATTAATTGATGATATGGACCTTTAAAACAACCCCTGGCTGTGTACCTGCTTTAAAAAGAGCAGACTGCCATATGAAGCGCCTGTCTGACCAACACAAGCTTCACAAAAGTCTTTTCATCCATATTTGATGATAAACAGCAGCAGCAGAGAACTGTACTGTAGTGCTGGCCGTTTGGAGACAGTTTCCATAAAGGAAACTCATAGAGTGAATGAAATGGCCTGCAGCGCATGTGATTCCCCTCGTGTGGAGCAGGACTGATGTGCTTCTTTCATGATTGTGCTGCATGAGCTCAAACGTCTCTGACCGTCTCGCCCTCACACGCTGCCCATGTGGCCACTCTAGGGTTAATATTTCATGACTGAAAGATTATTTTTAGATTTCTGCTGTGAGTAGGACATTTCCTCATATTATCTACATCGATTACCGCTTTGACCAGCCACATATTATGTAATATAAAACTGAGATTCTGATTGCAGAGTGTTCTGTCTGTGCTATATTGTCAGCATAGTCCCAAAAATGCATTTGTTGCTTTTTTTCCCCCTACGTGAATCTATTACAGTGCAATAACGCATTACATGCAATTAATTTAAACTTGCAAAGTTAGTTTACTCTATCCATTTGCATTAGGACTACATTCATAATTGTAATCATATAAATGCATATGCAGATGTACAGATCCAGAGAGGTTCAAACTTATTGGAGACTGATATTTTTTTAATCTAGCATCATCTGTTTATGTGATATTCAGTTGTTGTACTACACTCTTAAAAATAAAGGGTTTTCACAGCAATGCCATAGAAGAACCAGTTTTCAGTCCCCCAAAAAACCTTATACCTTTTTTTTTTTCTATTAAAACAATTTAATAATCTGTAATCCTTTTACCTCTAGAATGAAAAGATTCAATGAATGCTAAATGTTCTTTGTGGAACTATTGATTCCAATAAAGAACCTTTATTTTTAAGAGTATATAGAAAATGTACATATGCTTATTCTTTGTAATTGAGTCTTTTCATTTTATTTGCAGAAGGTCAAAAGTTTACGTCCCCCTTGCAGAAATTGCAGAGTGTTCATTATTTTACTAAAATAAGTAGGATCATACAAAATGCATGTTATTGTTTTTTTTTGTACTAATCTGAATAAGTTATTTCACATAAATATGTTAAAATGACCAGGTTCATTGATTATTACCTGAATGATCCACAGCTTTTTTGTTTAGTGATAGTTGTTCACAAGTCCCTTGTTTGTCCTAAACTTCCTGCTGTTCTTCAGAAAAATCTTTCAGGTCTCACAAATTACTATTTTTTAACGTTTTTGTGTGTTTGTACTCTTTCCAATAATGACTTTTTGATTTTGAGATCCATTGTTTCCAACCTGATCTCACAAAATTCTGTGTAATGACCACGGACCAAAAATCTGTTTTATGGAATTGCCAAAAATTCTGTGATGGGTTCACGGAAAAGATACCAATGTATCAGCCGTTATCCATGCACGGATAACCAGATTCATTTTCTATAAATTCATACTAAACCTACCCACTTCTCAAAACAATATAAAACACACAGACAGTAAGTGCAGTCACAGGTATTTATTGCAAAAACTGACCATAATCAGTAAAAAAAAAGCACAAGTTGTGTTGCCTTTCAAGTCCTTCTGAAGCCATATGATGTTATGTGAAGAAGAGACAAATCTCATAAATCAATCCTTTTGCCTTGGAAAAATTGGAATATTAATCCTAATATTAATCTGTGATTCTAACACAGAATTTTGAGTTAAGAGTCAGTGGTTATTACACAAAATTCTGTGAGATCAGGTTGATCTTTTCACACCAAGGACACCTGAGGGACTCTCATGCAACTATTACAGAAGGTTCAAACACTGAAAATGTTTACATTTGCCTAAATATTTTTTTTTACCATTAAGTACTGCTCTTCAGAGGCTACACAAGATACAAAATAAGTCAAATTTACCCTTATCTTCAAATTCAAAAATTTCACCCCACCCCCCATGCAGGTCTTAATGCATTGTTTTTCTATACTATATTCTGTATACTCTATTTTGGTAAAATAATTAACATTTTGCAGATTCTGCAAGGGGGTGTAAACCTTTGAACCTTTGACTTACTGATATTGAAAATATATTTTGTTGTATATTAACAAAAATCCCCTTTTTTCTGGATACTGGGACTGGTTAGAAAAGCGTTCAGGAAAAATTAGATGAAAACAATCATTATTTTTGTAACGTTTGATTATAGTGGGTCAAAAATGACACTCTTCATCTTGAAGGCGCCGACCAAAGGTCTGTGAGGTCTTGTTGGCCATGAGCAGATGTGTAATACAAACCAAACAGAAGGTAACAAAGGATTGATGACGAAAAATGGAGGCAATCATTTGCTTGTCCTCTGCCTGTCACAACGAAATATAACTCAATTATTTCTTGTCAAGAGATGAGAAATGTTGAACGTGACATCAGAGTGGAACGGAGCCCGACTTTCACACTAAATGTGTAAAAAATAATAATAAGAAGAATGTGTGTTGTGCCAGCTAAGATCTGCTGGTGTGTGTGTGTGTGAGGCTGAAGTGTGTGGACAGATCTGTCACAAGCTGTTCCTGGAGAGCGTGGCACAGCGGGACGTCCCAAAGTGACAAAATGTCACTTAATTCAATGTTTGTTTTTGGCATCTTTCTCAGGACAGTTGTCTTTAATTATGTGTTATGTAATGATTTCTAATTGAAATCTATATTAGTTCCAGTATTCCCCACACATTAAGCACTTGTAGTTAGTTGGAGTAACTATGTATATAAATACACTGTAACGCGAAGACTGTAATGTCAGTTATGATCTTATATCCGAGCTTGAACTTAAAGGAACAGTTCATATATAAATAATTTCATTCCAAACAGCATTTTTCTATAGAAATGTTTATACATTTAAAAATTATTAAAAAAAAATTTTCAATTATGCTTTTCAAGGTTGCATTAATTTGCTTGACAATACAATAAAAACAAAACAAAAAATATTATTTATGTAAAATATTATTAGAATATTATGTAAATAATGTAAAATTATGTAAAATATTATTAGAAGTTAAAATGTTTCTTGTTATTTTTAATCAGTGTAGGAGTTAAGCAGCATTTATTTGAAATTGTTATTTTAATAATATTAATGTATAAGTACGCTAGACTTTTTAATATTAATGCATATATTAGTGCATATGATAAATATTTATTTGTTTTATTTTTATTTGTTTAATAAATGTGTTTAAAAAAGCACACACACACATATATATATATATATATATTAATAGTTTTAATATTTAAATGTGTATATAACCTTTTTCTAATAGAACAGTACTTCATGTACAATTTGAATTGAAATTTTACATTTTTTTATATTTTTAAATTTGTATCTTTTAAAAAAAATTAATATAATTTGATCATTTTTGCAATCTTTTTATTTCTACATTTAAGGTTTTATTTTCTTTATCTTTAATTTAATAATTATTTTTATTTTATTTTTATTTTTACTTTAATAAAATCATGAAATATTGAGCCTGATTTCTTCATTGTATGAAGTAATATTCAGCTGTAGACTACGTCTATCAAGCTCAAGTAAGACCATATAATTCCAAAAAAGAAAGAAAAGGATGCTTTTGTGTTGCAGTGAAAAAAAATAAGCCCATACATGTTTACAACATGATGGTAAGTAAGTGATGATCTGTTGTATGTTTAAATCCAGAACTTCAGGAGGTGATGTTCTGCACCGTGTGGACGTGACGTAACCCTGATGCTATTTTAAAGCATGTCTTATACGAAGCGTCTCCAGTCTCCTTTGGACAGACATAACAGAGATGGGAGAAGAAGAGCAGAGGCAAGGAAAGGTGAGAGAGGCCTGAGAGATTGGAGTCTTGAGTCACTAGTTTTAAAAATTTACTAGTTTCTTGATTCCTTTTCGCTGCCGTCTATAAATAGCTTCTCCTCTCAGCCTTACAAAAGAAGCTAACAACATGGGACATCTGTACGAGAGGACCATGTCTGCATCTCATCTCTGTGCTCCCATTAAAGTATTAAACTACACAGAACATGTTAGTGTTTTCCCGGACGGTCTGAGATCAGCTCCCTTCCAGACGTTCATTATCTACTGTGGTTGGTTTCCCTCTCAGAGTCGTGCTAAACATGTTTGCCAGAGGTTCATAATTACGCCTGCATCATTTTTGAGACGGTGAGTAGTGAACAAACCCTCCTCTGATGTTGTGGAGAACAGGAAGCTGAAGGCATAGTTCGTCTGAAAACGAAGATTCTGTCGTCATTTGCTCGTGATTTTAGTTTTTTGTGAAAGAGGTTTTAGACAGGATGTTGTGGTGGTCTTCTCCGTATTGAAATCAAACAAGGACTGAGTTTGTCAAGCTCCAAAAATGACAAGAAGCACAACAAAAGAACAGCAGTTTCACTTCTACTGAAGCCATGCAATAGCTAAATGTCATTGATTCTTACACGTCTTTAGTTTCAGCAACCTTTCATGTTTCGCTCCTTCATAATTCAACTGGTATTGTGGTATTTAAATTGCCATGGAATAACAATAATAATGTAATTTAATACCATTTAATTCTGTTTTATTTCATTTCATTTAATACTTTAATTTAATTTTCCTTTCAATTTCAACCTATTTTAAATGTAACA
>JAUMHR010000055.1:3124096-3134775 GCA_032361145.1 Enteromius fasciolatus
CATGGACATCTTGGATGACATGGGGGTGAGTAAATTATCAGCAAAAGTTTTTTTAAAAGTGAACTTCTCCTTTAATGCAGCATTACGCATAGAACAAACTTTAAGTTAGTGATGCCATTGCTGAAATGCATGATTTGCTAATTGCAATCACGATTAAAGGGTTACTCGTTCCAAACATGCAGTTTAAGTTATTTTTGATGGATTCTGATGAATTTTGAGAGCTCCTGATCCTCCTTAGACAGCAGTGGAATTAGCATGATCAAGGTCCACCATTTTTTTTTTTTTTTTTTTTCATTGTTTATTCAAATCAAAGCATAAAACATGTATCTTTCCATTGCGTTTATGAACTGCGTATCTTGATTGCGTACACTGGACGTATGAATACTTTTTCTGTACAAAAAGTATTCTCGTAGCTTCATAGCATTACAGTTGAACGTTACAGGCGACTTTCGTACTTTTCCAGTAGTAATCGTTTGCCACATTTCTTAGCCTAAAGTACATTTTAATAATCGAAAGATCGTTTTTTCAACTTAAAGAACATTTTGTCCAGTGGAAAGGTTACACGGAAGTTAAAGCTTCTTTATGGAACTTTTGATGCCAATAAAGAACTGTGTTAGCATGCATGGAGAATGCGGTATATAGCTACAGTACCATGCCGTAAGCTGTCATTTCTGCACGTTGCCCTTGTGTGTTACACCTTGATGGTGTACACGTCATGCTGTGAAGGACTTTAGGATGACATGCTTCTAATTGCATTCATACAACCGCTGCTATTCATAGCCGAGTTTTGCTGAGTGATGTCATGTTTCAAGGCCGGGGAAACAGGATTGTATCATGTTCGCAAGGCAAAAATAGGCATGTTTGAGGAAGCTGTATTTTGGGCTCTCTAAATTCTGTCCTCCTGTACCTAATCGTCCTTTTTATCTCCAGCAAGATTTCCGCGAGAGAGAGAGAGAGAAAGCGGTGGCGTCCAGCGCTGGCGCCTCAGGAGGGGAGGAAAAACTCCGCATCAGCAGTAGTGAAAACAACTGTTTGCTGTTTTCACTCTGATCTGTTCCATGCTGTCGCCGTTTAATCTTCTGTCCCGTTTCTGCTCATTGTTCTCCGTGAACTTCTGGCAAACCTCCTTGACCCCTTTCCAGACCGGCATCTAGGCCAGGCAGCCTCGTTCTTGCCCAGGGGACGTCTGTCTAAGACTTTCTATTACGGGAAAATTAAAGGGATAGTGAGCTATCCTGGATAATGCCTGAACGATATGCACAAATTTATGCTGCGTTGTTAAAAAAAAAATACGATGCTGTCCTGTTACATTACCTGTCCTTTCCAGAGCAACTTTTACTGTTTATGTAGCACTTTTACGGTTTCATGTTTCAAAGTTATCAGTTTCCGCCTCGTGTAGGTAATGAGGCTTTTGCTCTTGCGAATGTTTTTTTCTCCTTCCTCCTCACTAAATGCTGATCTCTGCTTTATAGCTGAATAACAATAGTGGACAACAGAATGAATGTTCAGAGATCAAGCAAATGAAGAACCATTGGAGAGATAATAGGCATTGTCATCGTACAAATCTATATTTCTTGCCCTCTTTGTGCACCCTAGGCCATCTGCTGATCTCAAAAAGTGGATGTTTACCAGTTGGAAACAAGATTAGGGCCCGGGCCGATGTGGATTAGTCCTGGGAGCACGGTGTGTCCTGAGAGTCTGACAAATGAGGAATGCTGGAAAGGGTTTGTGGGTAGTGTGTGTGTGTGTGTGTGTGTGTGTGTTTGAGTCTCTCATCTGATCAGGCTCTTATAAGAAAACTCATATCATTCTGATGTGTCAATAAAACATAATAGAAAGCCCTTGTCTGATTTATGTGACAGGCCTGGATGTGATGGCTTTCTGAGGAGATGAGTTCTTGTTCCTGATCTCGTGGATGTGGCATATGATTACTGCTGTTAGGAGGGAGGGATAATTTTTTAATAGCACTTAAAGAGATAAAAATTAAAACTACCATGATTTAATGACTCTAATTTCATTTGACTTTTTATTATTTTTCTTATTCTGTGAAGGAAATATTTTGGTCTTAAAAATTCTATGCAATGCAAAGACAAATGAGAACTGATGTCTTGAATTTAACGCAAGTGTGAGAGAAGTGTTTGTTTCTCTCAGTAGTAAATATATTTAGTCACAATTTCAATTTTAATTATTAATCTTTTAATAAAAATTAAATTAATAATTTAGGTATTGTTTAGTTTATTTCAATTAAGCCCCTAATGAGACACGGTAATGGAAAAAATATAATACAAGGATGTAAATACATAATCACTAAAGGAGTTTTTGGTATTGGAGATGTTTTGTTTGTGTAGCGAAAGGATTTATGAGAGAGAAAATATTTTCTATAAATAAACATAATTGTAAAAATAATTTAATATGTAACAATAAAAAAACAACAACATTTTAACATTTGTTTTACTTTATTTTATTATATTTAAATGATCTCCTAAACATATATGATATAAAAAAAAATGAAAGGGAGAAAAAAAATCAATGCCTTTGCTAATTTTTTTCATTTCTTAATTAATTTTGCATTCACTCACAAAACCTTTGTTTTACTTCTTTAGTGAAACACTAATAAAGACATTTTGGTTCATGAGACAAAAGTGGATGATTTTAAAAAATGTTTTTTTTTGTATCGTTGACATATTTGGCAATTTTGAGAAAAATGTTTCTAAGAAATAAATAAGCATAATAAGTAAATAAACTTTATTTCGTTTATAATTTTAATTCTTTTTTATTTTTAATTTAATTAAATTAAATTTAATTATTCATTCACAATTTAGCATAGTTAAGCCCTTAAAGAGACATGAAGAAATGGGAGATAACAAATAAATTTGAATTCTTTAAATACTCTAACAGATATTTTGCATCCATCAAGAAACTTTGCCTTTGAAGATCAACATTTCTCTGGAAAATGCAAGCATTTTGTTTCTCAGGGAAACGATACATTTCATATGTCTTACCCAATCACCTTGTGCCTTTAATGACTTTGTATAAATTTATTTATATATATAATACTGCATATAATTTGTTTACTGACAAACCTGTGTGAGAAAAAATCTGTAATTTCAGTAAACTCTTTTTCCTGTCATTCAAATCTAGTGGGCGTGGCCAGTTTAAGTTACCGTGCATTAAACCGACTGGAATCAATTCTTACATTCAGAATTGTACCTGATTCTGCTCACTAGAAATCTTAAAATGGTCAAATTTCTATAATGCATAGCACTGAGTGGCTTATATAGCATTCTTGTAGCTCAAACGTCAAGGTCATGGGATTGATTCCCAGGGAAAGCTTGAACTGATATAATGTATAGGCTAATTTAACTGCAATGCACAAAAAAAAATCTTTGAGTGTAAGTCACTTCAGTTTCAGCTAAAAATCTTATTTATGTCACCACTACAGAAAAATATATTTGAGTTTTGATTTGCATTTACTGTCCGTATTACTGAAGGAAAGTGTTCAGACAGTTTCGGTCTGGTGATGCTGTAGACAGGATATAAGTGCAGAACATCAACATCGCTGTAAAAACAAATATTGGTTTAATTTACGCCACCTGCAGATCGGTCTCCTGTGAAGGGATGGGACATGATGTGAATATGAATGTGGCGTATGATGGTTGCGTTCTCTCTCTCTCTCTGTCTCTTTTGTTGTGTTGTCAGTGACCGATCTAGAATGCAGAGTGCACCTCAGAGAAATGTTTATCGCACCAGGAACCTTTCAGAAACATCAGAAAATGGCATTTCAAAAGTGTGGCTGTCTGTGTAAAGCTCTGAATAATTGTGCTTTGGCTGTTTCATGCCTCACCATCCAAACTATATGCACTGCAGCTATGGATGTTATTGGTGTAGTGGGCTGCATTTTTTGCATATTTTTCTTGCTTGTTTGATGATTGATGCACCTGCTATGAAACATACAGTTACTTGCAGCTTCCAGAGCTCAGAATTTACTTAGTCCAGATTGAGTATTTATTGAATGACTTGATTTGATTTTAACTTGTTAAATTTCAGCCGTATTACTAAATATGAGATGCCTATATTAAGTGGTTTAATTATAAGTCATGATAAAAATAAGCTATTAAGAAGAAGGGCTGGCTGAAGTTTATTCAGTGAAGTAATTAATTTATTTGGGGAGAAAAAAAATACAGTTTTAATGTAGTATGTGAAGAAGTAGGATTTATTTTTAAGGTTAGAGTTTTTAATTTTTAATTTTATGTAGCAAACCCTGTAAATGACACAATTTGATATATTTGCATGTATGTCTGAGAAATAATTTAGTCATTTGATTTTAGGTCATTACTTGAAAGACTTGCTTCAAATTTATTTTGTAAATAATAACTATTGAAAATATTTAACTAAAATAATTTAATAATGTTTTTAATATATATATATTTTCCCCCATTAAAATTTTATTTGTAATATTTTAGTAAATAATTTATATATATATATATGTATATATATGTGTGTGTGTGTGTATTAATATATTATATAAATATATTTGATTACACTTTGGAAATGTTGTAAGGAAATATGTTGTAGTGAAAGTCTTTACTTGATTGTTAAATTAAAACTGCACACACACACACACACACACTTATATGTATTTGACAGTGTGCTCTGATTGTAAATTGTATACTATATTGTATATTGCAGATGTCATTCAGCTATTGCATGCATATAGAAAATGAGCATATTGTGCAAAGTATGCGTGCTGTAAAAAATCCTTTAATATGATACTATCCCATTCCAAACATACCTATAGTGTTTCCACTAGATTTATGAGTTACATCTTAATCATGACCACCTTTGTAAATGAGTTAACCCTCCTGCGGTGTGTAGGAGGACAGCGCTGATTATGGCTGCTGCAGTGCAGTGTGTGTGTGAGTGTTTATGAGAAGCATATCACCTTAATAGCGTTCTGCAATTCTATCATGGTATATTCTGCTATTAAACATGGGTAATGGGTTGCGTTAGGGGTCTTTTAGAGCCCCGGAGGCCTCAGAGATGAGCTTAGGAGCCTTGTGAATTGAAATACGCATGCACTTATCCAAACTAATTCGCACAATTACATTAAATGCAACTGCAAAATAGATTCTGAGCAAGCATTGGTCATTAAATAAGCATCATCTTATTCACCCAAATTGTCATTCTGTTGTACACACACACAGATATAGGGTTGTTAAAAGTTTGTGACGTTGGTGTTTGTTGCAGGTATGGAGACATGGTTCCAAACACCATCGCTGGAAAGATCTTCGGCTCTATCTGCTCTCTCAGTGGCGTGCTGGTTATCGCTCTTCCTGTACCTGTCATCGTGTCCAACTTCAGCCGAATCTACCATCAGAACCAGAGAGCAGACAAGATGAGAGCCCAGCAGGTACCTCAGAACCACTAGATATAGAACTGCTGCAGTTCATCCGCAAATAAGTCTTGGCAAAATAAGTTTTTCTCATAGAAATATATGATAGAGTTGGGTATTATGCCAAATCAAGAATAACTTGATTGTTTTTTAGCGGTTGAGACACTTTTTGAAATGTTTTTAGTAATTTAGTTTAGATAGTTTAATTTTTCATTCATTTACAAGGGGTTGACTCTTTATTTATTTGCACTTACAGTCAGACGTTTTTGAACATGTTTTCTTTGAAGATGTTTTTATATGATTCTCTTCTGGTCACCAAGCCTGCATTCATTTGATCTGACAAAATCACAGGAATAAATAACATTTATACATATGGTAAATATATTTCACAATATTACTGTTTTTGCTGTGTTTTGGATCAAATTAATGCAGGGTGGGGGGGCAGAATAGAATTCTTTAAATACAAACAATCTTACTATTTACTTACTATATATATATATATATATATGTATATATATATATGAACAATTCATTATTTTTAGTTATTTTATTAATAAACTAATCAAAATAACCCAACTGTAATTTGATTTAGAATTGGAATGAAAAGTGGAATACACAATGAAAAAAATACTATTTCTGAGAATTGTTAAATTCTTAAATTTATTCTTTTTCTTGCTGAACAGAAATGAAGATATTTTGAAGAATGTTGGTAATCGTATAGTTAACGGTAGCCATTGACTTTTTTTTTACTATGGAAGTCCATATGGCTACCGTCAACTCCTTGGTTACCAACATTCTTTAAAATATCTATTTTTGTGCTTGAAGAAGAAAGACACTCATGCAAGTTTGGAACAAGTTGAGGATGAGTAAATTCTAATAGAATTTCATTTTGGTGTCTTTAAGTATACCTTCTCTCTGCTGTCTTTGCAGTAAATTAGCCAAAAGGGCAAAAATAGCATTAAACAAACCATGTTGTAACTAAATGGTCTCGCTGGCATCGTTACTACTCTGAGTCGCAGGAGTTGTGTATGAAACAAGTGCTGACACGATCGATTCAGATAAATTCTCTTCTGTTTTACAGAAAGTCCGACTTGCCAGGATTCGCTTGGCCAAGAAGGGAACCACCAACGCCTTCCTACAATACAAAGAAGAAGGAGGATTTCAGGTGAGAGGTTTTTTTCATGAGTGTTCTAAAAACAATGTGACCATGTACTCACCTCCATGTTGCCCCAGACTGGTATGACGGTCTTGCTTCAAAATAAAAGAGGAAATTTTGAGGGCAGCGGTGATCAGGAGAGGCCAAAGACACAGTAAAAGCGCTACCCAAGTACAGTGAGCACAAAAAAAAAAAAAGTTCAAAAGCTTGGGTTGGTACAGTAAGATTATTTGATGCTTCTGAAGGTCTCCAATGCTTGCAACTGCTCTCTTTTGCTGCATTTATTTGATCAAAAATACATTAAAATAGCAGCAATGTTGTAAAATAGTTTTGCAATTTAAAATGACTCTTTTCTATTTGAATATATTTTAAAGTCAAATTTATTCGTGTGATGGCAAACTGAATTTTCAGCATCATTACTCCAGTCACACAATGCTTCATAAATCATTGTAATATGTGGAATTTATGGTCAAGAAACATTAACATAACTATGACTAATGTAGAACACAGTTGTGATGCTTGATAGTTCTGATGAATGGAAAGTTCAAAATCTTTTAACATTATAAATGTGACTTTTGATTAATTCAATGCATCCTTGCTGAATAAATCAATGAATTTTATTTCTAAAAGATCCTAAAAAGTTTGAATAAAGTTTTAGTCTGTTCCTAACACAAGGTTATCCTATAACTTGAGCAGACTTTAATTATAGCACATTATGGATTATTTTAATGGAGTTTTTTATGCTTTTTCGTCCTTTTGGGAGCTCACAAGCTCTTCTTTCTTCAGAATGTCTCTTTTATGTTCCTTGTAAGAAAGGAAGTCATACAAGTTTGGTACAATATGAGGGTGACTAAATGATGACAGAACTTTGCTTTTGTGAACTGTGTATTTAAATGATCTGAAGAACAATAGTCTGTGTCAATCTCTCAGGCTCCCTGAGCACATCCAAGTTGAGGACTAGTTGAGGATTTGACAACGTTCCAACTCTTTAAAAGACACAGAATTTTGTAGCATAAGGGGAGTCTTTTACCACAGACATTAAACATCTGACTATGAGTCTAGGGAGATGGTAATGTTTGTGTGTGTGTGTGTTCTGGGAAGTCGTTTTGTTGAAAAGGAATCGTTAAGTGTTCTCTGAACTACAGTTAGCATTGTGTCTGTTTACACAGAGTGTATTAGATGCTGCAATGATTCTCCTGCAGAAATGTTTGATATTGGATCTTCCATAATAAGATGGTTTTCTGTTTAGAGGCTAACAGGAGCGTCTCGTCTGACAGCAAATTTAGGAATGAAAAATCTCACAACAATTCATGCACATTACTGGCCAAGCCGGTGGTGTTTTCTTCTTAAATGTGTGCGTTTTGTTCAATAGATACTCAAAGGGACAGTTCACCTGAAGATGATCATTTTGTCATTATTTGCTCACATTTAAGTTGATCATTTCTTTCTTTCTGTGGAAACGTAGATTAAGATTTTGTGTGTGTTTGTAACCCAAACTTTTTTTGTGTATGTGTTCTTAAGAAAAAAAGTCAAAAATGTTTGTAATAGCATTAGTGTAAATCAATTTTCATTTCTGGCCAAGTTGAAGTTTTCTTGAATACATACATAGAGGCCAGTGTTGATGCACTCCAAATTTTCACATTTATTTATTTATTTTTCTACATAAAAATGAAGTCATATAGGTTTGGAGTGACAAGAGGATAAATTAATATAAAAAAAAAAATCATGGAGAAAAAAAAAATTACATTTGACTTGAAAATTCAGAGGTCACAATGACAATTAAAACTAAAATATAAAAACAAAATGCAACAGAATTGCATTAGAAATTCTAAATTGAAAAAGAAAATCTAAATTGACAAATTTGAGATATTGTCATTGTTCGCTCAACTCATTGTTCACATTTATTTAAAATATTTATTTTCATATTTTTCAAAAATATCTTTAAAATATTAATCAAAATGTCTTTGCCCATTAATAATGTGAAACTTTCACAGCTCAGAACTGCATCAGAAATCGAATTCCTCAGCTTTTAAAAGCGTAAAACTACCAAAGTTTAATACAACACATTAAATCAGTAGAACCCAGCAACAAGAGAATCTCAGCTCCAGCATCAAAGTATTCATATTCACAGCATGACATGAAGGGTCATTAAAGCGTAGCACACCAGCTCGTAAAAAGTACAGTATATTATTCGGCTGCCAGCGTGCTGCTAAGCACAGAACAGATTTCTAAGATATTAACGATCGTACGGTCTTTCTGATCTCATCAAACAGTGTTACAGTATGTGTAAAGGTCAGTCATTTGGCCTCTGAGAATGCGTCAGTCCCTCAAGTGCCTTGTAATAACAGCTTTTTCATATGGCCGCTGACATTCAGAAGCAGCTAAACATGGTTTGAGGGCCGTGCCCAGGGGTGCCGCGTCCTTGCAGTGAGGAAATAGCAATTAACAACAGGGAATGAAAGGCAGGTGATGCTGGACAGGTGGGATGCATGGTAGTAATTACAGAGACCCTTTAAGGCAAGTCGGTTCACTTGGTAATAACCCCCGGGCGTTTTTTTTTTTCAAGGGGTCAGGTTCAGGTTAGCACGGTTCGGTTAGCCTCCTGCTGGTAGATGCCATAACTGCACCACCATCTGTAGGCCTGTAACAATTGGAGATCTAGGAAAATGTAGTTTTGACCTGGTTCTCCTTTCAGGGTCGTTTTATGAGGCGCTTTACCTCATGAAGTCATTTATCACAGTATGATTCAGCAGTTTGCAAAGTATTTCAGCTGGTTTTCTTTCTGCTTCCAGCAAGTGAGTGCGCTACGAGAAAATTAAAATTCTGTCATCAGTTCCCCACCCTCTTGTCATTGAGAGAACTTTATGACTTTCTTTCTTCTGCTGATCACTAAGGAATTTATTTTGAGCAAAGTTTAATAACGTTTCAGTTCTCATTGACTTCCATACAGTGCAGAATATCTTCTTTTGTGTTCATGTATGCATTTATATTCTTCTGCTGAAAACAGAAGAGGATATTTTGAAGAATGTTGAGAGTCATTGTCATATTGTCATATAGCATTTTCTTGTTCACACAGTGGAAGTGGATAGGAATCAAAACTGTTTGGTTACCAACATTCGACCAGATGTCTTTTTTTTGTATGATTTTGTTTCAATGCTTAACACAAAAGGTATTTTAAAGAATGTCAGTAGTCAATCAGTTTTGGTGCTCATTGACCTACATTGTATTTTTTTTAATTTACAATGAAAGTTAATGGGAACCAGAACTGTATAGTTACCAACATTCTTCAGAACATCTTATTTGTGTTCCTTTTTTCTGCTGAAAACAGAAGAGGATATTTTGAAAAATGTTGATGATAAAAAAAAGTTTTGGTTCCCATTGACATCCATAGTATTTTCTTTCCATGCAATGGAAGTCACTGGGGATGTTTTGTTATCAACATTTTTGTAATGTCTTGACAAAAAAGAATGATGAACACAAAAAAATAATATTCATAACCAAACAATTTCTGAAGTAGGCCTATACATATTTTTAGTCAATAAAATGCAAGTCAAAAAGTTGGTAATCAAACAAGTTTCCTGTTCCATAGTATTTTTCAAAGGAAGTCAATAGGAGCTGAAACTCTGTAATAGGGGTGTCCTCGAATAGTCGACGATTCAATGCTTTGATAGGAGGAGCCTGATTCGACTCCCAATCTGTCAGTCGAATATTCGCAGGGTCTTACGATCATACCATTTGACTATATGGGGGGTGCTCAATGTCTGATATCACATAGAACTACCGATTTTATCCCAATAAGTTAATATACAGCCTATTAAAATAATGCTATAAATTCTGCAGCTTGTTGTGTGAAGAACGCGTCCACAAAAGGAGTTCATTCACAGATACGTTTACTTTTGCATTCGGGGCATTTCATGCATGTAGACTACAAGTCGTAATATTAACATTATGTTGTATAAATAATGTATTAGCGTATTCTATATGAGATGCATGAAATCTCACTGACTAAAATCCTGCTATAGTGCTTTATTCTACTGATCATCTTCAGTGTGCGCAGCCAACCTGATCTCACGGCAATTCGTACATATTTTACGAGGTGGCTAATTCGTACGAATTTGTACGACCTGACTC
>JAUMHR010000055.1:3147853-3160693 GCA_032361145.1 Enteromius fasciolatus
AGTGAGGTCGTACAAATTCGTACGAATTAGCCACCTCGTAAAATATGTACGAATTGCCGTGAGATCAGGTTGGTTTACTAGGGGAAAGCATGCGTATGCGTGGTGATACTCTCTAAAATGTCGGAAGACATAATTTAAAGGAGATAAATAGTTGAGAAAATTCTTATTTTTGTTTACTTTTTTTTTTTTTTTTCAAAAATCTACAAAATGTTTTTAAATGAATATAGAGTGTATCAATAAATTTATATCTATTTATGTAAATTAAATCATGTTTGGTTTCTCCAACAGGACAGGAAGAAGAGGAAGATGATAGAAAGAGAGGTTCTTCAGGGACAGAATATGATGACATTGAGGGACAAGCCAATGGAATGTCTACTATTCAAACCCACCATGATGATGACATCAACCTCCCTCTCCTTCCCAGGAGGCCCGAGAACATTCTTGGTACATTACTCAAATTTACGTGTGTGTGTGTGCCTGTGTTTTATGGAAATGGTGCTGACCTTTTCCTTTGTGTTCTCATCAGATCAGGACACATATGAAGTGGAGATAGAGAAACAGGACGACTATGATGATGTCATCTCTGTCGAGGGTGCAGCCAATGAAAATGGAAGGACAACAGGCACACAAGCACATGTAGATGAGGTTGAAGGTGCAGATTCAGATTTCGATGCAGGTCTGGTTGAAAATGCAGATGCGGTATTGGTGACCACCGAGGTAGAAGTTCACACTCCACCAGAGTAGTGAAGAAGCCACGTGACCAAATTGTTCTTTTAAGTTAATATCAATAAGAGATAGAATAGTATGTTCTTAGAACATTGGGAAGAAAATATGGCTAAACAAATGCTGTTTATTGATGCTCTCAAGCTTTCTCTCAGGATATATAAAAGAAGGCACACATACGCAAAATGACTTCATAAAAAGAGCTAATTTTTGTGTCGAGAAACCAGTCAAAATGTATGTCGTACTTTAGATTTTGATGTGAACTTTTGATCTGCTTGCTTCTGTTTTGCTTTATTACTGTTTTTTTTAGTCTGTTAAAGCTCATGAGCAGGTCCATAACAATTCAGCAGAAAAACGTGTCATTAAATTGTAATATAGGCTGTTGCTATCTTGTTTATTTGATTTGGTACAGTAATATCTTTAAAAAATGTACAAGATCAATGCTTTAAACTTATTTAAGACCAGGTAACACAATGTTACCACAAACAGTAGGCCATAGTTCACTTGGTTCACCCAAAAACTAAAATTTGCTGAATCTTTCCAACCCAAAAAATAGCCTTACTCCACATTACCAACGAATCTTTTGCAGTGAATGAGTGCCGTCAGAATTCACGAATAATCTCCTCACCTCCAGTCCTTCAACTGTTTTGGACTTTTTGGTGCTTGATCCTCTCCTGATTAAGACATGACTTTTTCACTGAAAGAAGCAATATTATGGATGTATTTGAGCTGGAAGAAGCAGTTTGAATGTGAAAACACCTTGATGGATTTTCTGTACTGTTGCAGTGTGGATTAATTGTGGGTTACTGTGATGTTTTTATTAGCTGTGCACTCTCAGAAATAAAGGTACAAGAGTTGTCACTGGGGTGGTACCTTTTCAAAAGGTAAACTTTTTTACATATTAGGTTCAAATATGTACACTTTCAGTACCTTTAAATATCCTAAATGGACCCTTTAGTTACAAACATGTCCCTTTTGAAAAGGTACCACCCCAGTTTTTTTCTGGGCCTACTCATGAGCATGTGTATTATTTTTTTTATGTTACTTATTTTAAAAAAAGAATTATAATTTTATACATTTTTACAATAACAACCTTATTTTCTATTTTTTGCACAGTATTTTGAAAGATTAAACCATAAACTTAAATAATGCATTTTTTGAGTTTTTTCAGCAATTTTGTTCAATCTGCCTTTTTGTGAATGATTTCCAATTAAAGTAATTGCTAGTTCTCTAAAAATGTAACAGTGTCCGTCAGTAAATCTCAGAAGAACAGGAGGTGAAACGCTGTCAGTGGAGACATGCTCTGGTGCTGTGTGTTCAACTGTATTGTTCTGTAACACCTATAGTTTGATACACAGCACAAGAGCATGCTCTCCGTGCTTCATCGGGAATTCTAATTGCAAATATGTTTGATTACATTTAAGATCTGCTCACACAAGTCCACATTTAAACACAGTAGCAGCTGCTGCCTACTATAACTAGTAGTACTAATGTTACTGTATTTTGGTGACGTCTTCCTGCGGTGGGGGAAGTTCACTTGTCATCTGCTTTATCCTGAGGGACTCGTTTGTAAATGGTTTGTGTAAACAGAACATGTTTCTTTTGAAGAGAACTAAATGTGTGTCTTTAGGGGCTGGAATCTTTGAAAAGAACATCCCGAAATTCAAATGAGGATTATCCAGGATTTATTAAACATTCACTACAGTTCCACGAAGAGCTTTTTTTAACACAGCCTGTTTAATACGATTAAACATGCTTAATTTGAACTAATGAATGTGACACCACTGTCCTCTCCAATTAAATCATGGGTGGACATTTTAGTCGTTGGTTTATATTGTTGTTTTGATCTTGTATAATTCTAGCAGCTGGTTTGCTCAAGTTTTTCAGGTGATGACATGCTCACAAAACTAGAAAACCCATTGGTTTGCAAGATTTTACACTCTAAAAAATGCTGGTTTGTTTCAGCATAACTTTGGGTCATATATGGACTAACCCAGGCGTTGGGTTAAATTTTTACATTCAGTTTTTAACCCAAAAGTTTAGTTAATCCATATTTGAACAAAGCGAAGTGAAAGGCCTCATTTGCACATTTCTGCTGCAAATCATGACAGTAAATGACACTGTCCTTTTAAAAAATGAAATACACTTAAGTGTACTTTTAAAGAGCACTTAATACAGTGCTTAATATATACAAATATACTTTTATAATATAATATTATTATATTCATAAGTGGGTTCATGAAATTTGAATGTACAATTGGTATACAGTACATGATTTTAAGGCTCAAATTAATTGATTTGTAAACACTTGAATTACATCCAAAGTTTAGTTAAATTAACTTTACAATTAAATTAAAAAAAATATATATAAAAACCTTATGTATGTAAAATGTAAATTAAGAAAAGTAAAGTGTGTGTGTGTTTTGACTAAAGTTTGTTGTTTAGGATATGGGTTTCATAAATAGTATTATAGTATAATAGTATCAGTATCTATTGTAATCCAGTAAAGATTTATAATTAGCTCTAATTGTTTATTAGCATATTGAAAGTATTTTTTTTTTCATAAACAGCCTCTGCATAATACCACGAGTGATGGACGCTCAGAAATGTAACAGCCTTATCAAGCTGTCATCTCATATGATGTTTTGCTCAATGTTTCCATGAGTCTAGACACAACTGTGCTGTACTGTGAGAGCAGAAATAACCTTCACAAACATGCCTGTGGATTGCTGATAAAAGAAGTTGTTGGCTGTGAGATTGTGATTTTCCATAACAGAGAAGATTTATTAGCGGTAGTGCAGGATCACAGAGCCCATCGGTTCCTCGGCCCTTCATTCATGACATCTGTTCCACAAAGCACTGTGGGATACTGGGCAGAATGATGTCATGGGGGGAAACATGTCTACAGTACAATTTGTAATTTTAATATATTATACTATGTTATTTATTTCTGTGATTCAAAGTAGAATTTTTAGCATAATTACTCCTGTCTTCAGTGCCATCTGATCCTTCAGAAAACATTCTAATATGCTACTTTGATGCTCAAGAAACGTTTATTATTATCAATGTTGAAAGCAGTTGTGCTGCTTCATATGTTTGTAGAATAGATAAAAAATAGAAAAAATAACACACACACACAGTATTAAATTTCAATGCATAATCCAGAAGCATATTCGTTTTTTCCAAAAATATTATCTAAAACAAAAATCTGCATGAGGAACTTTTTTTATGCTTTTGCATTAAAGCATTAAAGCTTAAAAACGTTAGCAATTTGCTACAGCAATATTACAGCAGCAAGTGTATGATTTACTATCTGTTGCATTTGTGGGAGAAAAATATAGCTGTAAAACATAGTTGTGACTGGTTTTACTGCAGCCACTGTGGTGTATTTTAGTGTCATCGTAAAACACATAAAAGTCAAGTTGTCGAGTCTGTCGACAGAGTCCGGAGCATTTTCAACATATGTTGCATGACGGTTAGTGCTCTTCTGTGCTGAACTACATGTTGCAGAAATGATCCGAATGGCATTTATTGGATATATCAGGCAATTAGAGCCTCATATTCACGCGGTACAGTGTGATGACTTCATTTCCATTCTAGCAGGTGTTCAATGAACTGGTACTGCACCGACATGTTTACTAGTGCTGTTGCTCTAATGGCCCCCAAAAAGATATTCAGACACTTAAAATGTCTGGATGTTATTGCGTTATTCGAGAATATGAAACGTACCGCTCTCTTTACTTACTTGACCAATGTTTTGGATATTTCAAGGGGACGTAAAAAATCAGATCACCTTGAGTTCACATAGGTGTAGTTTATTACATTATCTGGCAACCTTAAAGTATCCCTTTTCTACAAAGTATCAGTGAAAGGGCTGTTATTGTTGTAGTACACTTTGTAAGAAGAATTAAAGTAACAACGGAAACAGATTATGAGTCATTGCTAAGGAGTCGAGCTTCAGTGAAAGCTGTTAAACCCTTTACCCCATGATGGGCTTTTGGCTGCCTTAGAGGATTTAGTAATGAGGCCTTTGATTGGAGCAGCTCATAGGGGCTGCGGTAACATTATCCCGGTTAGTGTAACGTTCTAAATATGCTGCAAAGCAAAGGGAGCTGCTGGTCTCAGAACTGCTGTCAAATCACCAGCGTGACGACACCCCACCGGGACAGTTTCTCTAGAGCTGGGCCTAAACAAACACCAGCCCAGAATCCATCAATACCGCACCAGCTGCAACAGATGCCCAGAGATCTCTGCATGTTCAACAGAGAAGGTTGTAGTGCTTTCGCTGTTTGTATGTAATAAATTACTGGGGTTACAGGCAAAGGCCACCAGTGACTTGGAAGCAATTTCAAAGCACAGTTTGACATGATAGTATCTATATATTTGTCTAATGGAACAGGAGATTTATGTAAAGCAGTTTTAAAGGAAAGCTTGGGAGGATCTTGATCCGCTGAATCATATTTCAAAGACACCGCTTACCTCACTTCAGAAAGTCCACCTTTATTTTTAAACACTTGTATCATGTATTATTACCGATTGTGTATTTCTCTTTCTTTAGTTAAGCAAGTTTAGCACAAAGCTCTGTGCTCTTAGTGCTCACGCTCATGTGTTATGAGCAGTAAGTCAAATCTATCTACGCTAGAATTATATGAAGGAGTGAATCAATACGGTTTAACAGCCAAATATTTGTATTATGTTGATTTTGTTTTCTGCTGTTTTATTTTACAAGTACATCTTCCAGTAAATTTATAGAAACTTTCTTCAATGCTAAACATTTATGTAGTTCAAAGTATGGGTAGAGCACCTGTCAAAAATCAATGCGGAAAATTCAGCACTTTATTTTTCACTGATGTTACACTATAGGTATTTATTATAATAATTACAATGGGTGATATGTGCTAACCCTAAACGTACCCCTAAACACAATATTATATTAGATTAGATTAGATGAGTAAGTCTACACTTTTAGTTTACCTGAAGTGCACATATTTTGAAGTGCTGAAATTTCCATCATATTAACACATTGCCATTTACTATAGCCTGGTCGCATGAAAATGTGTGTAAAAAGTAAGCTAAATAAAAATTACAACTCGTGGTATTGATATGTAAAAAAGGACTTGTATGACACGCACCTGTTTGGTTTGCATATTATATGTAGTTATCGCGTGCATATGATACAAAATCTGTTGGCTTGCCACATATGATACACACCCTACAGCCCTAATCCTACCCATCTCATAGCCAAAGTCAATTTTTGCATTTCAATGCAGTTTGTTTATGTGCACTTTCACGAGATCGGGTACTCACGCTCACGCTCAACCAGACCACAGCCATTGATTTCCACATAACTCTTTTCCATAATATAGATGTCAATGTGGATTCATTCTTCAAAACATTTTCTGTTCAAAAACTCAAAGAAACAATTTTAGGATAAGTCATATTTAAGATATGTAAATGTTTCAGTCACTTTCTCACACACTAGACTGATCCTTAGATAATGCATCTTTAATAGTGACAAGCTCGGATTATAAGCACACAGCAAACAAGATAGTTGATATGCAAAATATACACATTTATACAAATATACAAAATAAAATCTCAGTAAAATACAGCAGCAGTTTAAAATGTACCCCTCATCTACATTACAGTTATGGGAAATGTACGTCTTCTGTGTATTTATTTGTGCACTGGACCCTCATTTCGGCTAGAAACAGAAGTGATATATAACACAATATGGATTGAAAACCTTATTATGGGTGGAGGTAGAGGACTGAATTGTGCGCGTGCAGTATTTGATATCAAAGGGCAGGAGACGGTCCACTCATATAAAAATAAATGAGAAAATTGTACCCTTAATATGGCAGTTTAAAGAGTCAAAAGAGGCATGCTATGTTTGTTAACTCTAGTTATGGTCCAGCCTGAAAAATAAAGCAATTTGAGCTAAAGAAGAATTGTTTATGATGCTATAGTAGTCAGATTTTGTCCCCAATATGAAATATGCAATTTATTTAAATATATTACATTGATAATTTGTTTTTTGTTTTTTAATTTTTGGTCATTATGGTATCTGTGTCCTCTGATCCTACTTTCAGTATAAGAAGGGTTGTTTAAAAATGGATTTCAATGACATTTTACTAAAATTCACAAAATGTACAATTTCTTACCACGTGTGCATCAGAAAGTTTCGCTAAGCAAAGCTGTATTATAAATTACATGTCTTTTTATGTAGTTTAAATCTGAATCATAATAATATGGTAACACATATTTAATGTTTAATTTTAAAATATTTAACATTTCACAAAATTTGATATATTCTTACTTTTAAAGTTGTTGTAATTTATTGTAGGTATTTTGTATTCACTAAACTAAAATTTCAATCTCATTATATATATATCATACAAAAATCTCATACATTAAAACTTTAATCTGATAAAATATATAAAAAGAAATATGAAAATATATGAAAAGTATACAAACAGAAATATGAAGATATATATATATATATATATACATACAGTATATCTATATCTTTTACCTGCTCATTTTTAATTCATAAATTTATAACATATTTTTTATTATACATTTGATCAGATTGGATTGTTTTTTGTTGTTTTTCTGTGTACAATATCAATATCATTTAACTCTCCATAAAAAATAATTTTTATAAATACAACTAAATATTTTTTTATAAAGTGTAAGTGTATTACCATTTTGAGTGCAACACATTTCATTTTTTATGTGAATAATTAAAAAAAATTAACGAAGTATAAATTGTGTTTAACCGATAATATTGACCCGCAAATGAGTGTCTTCCTCATAACTGTTTAAGAAATCAACACGTCTAATGATCTAAATTGTTTCCATCGAGCAGCTCTCTGCATTGATATTGGCACCACATTCTGCTCATTTGTCATATAACACCATCACTGTTCATCACTGTAGCTGCTTCTGCAGGGACTCGGTGTTGATGTGCTGACCTCCCCATTTTCTCCCACCCATCCGTTGGCGTCCTTCGCTCGCACCCAGTCCTTACCCACATAACCTTTGACCTCTCCTATGGAACACCTCTCACTGGGGTCCAGCGCTAACATCCTCCTGAACATCTGCATGCACATGGGGGTGAATCTTTTCCACTGAGATGGCACAGGGGTTTTCTTTGGCGATCTGCGCCAGTCTGCAAACTCCTCGTAGAAATCATCGCTGTCGTTGCAGCGCTCCCAGGGGAAGAAGCCCGTGAGGATACAGAAAAGAAGCACGGCAAAGGCAAAGGTGTCTAGAGTGGGCTCCACACGAAGTGGAGGGACTGTCACCTCCTTCTGACCTTCCTCCAAGACCATGGCGCACAGCTCTGGAGCCATATACGGCAGCGTGCCCGATATGAAGCGGATGAAGGTTCCTTGTCTCTGGGTGAGGCCGAAGTCGGCCAGTTTGACCTGTCGGCACTGGGTGTCCAGCAGCAGAATGTTCTCAGGCTTGATGTCACGGTGGACCAGACCGCGCTGGTGGATGAACTCTAGAGCACAGGAGATCTGAATGGCACAGCGCTTCACTGCGCATTCGGGGATGCCCACCTGGAGAACAGTGAAATGCAGTAAGTTGCAGATTTATAACAGATATAGTTTAATCCTACAGCATATGCTTCTGAGATCATGGGGGAAAAAGTAAAAAAAACAAAAACAAACCTGAAGGTGGGTTAAAAACAAAACATAATAAAAACAAGTTCATACATTATATGTATATATATATGAATTGTGCCACTATGCTCAGTAATTTATTTAGGTATTAATGGACTCAACAGTTTGATACTGACACTTATGCGCAGTCAGAAAACCATTGCCCAATAAATTAAAATCTAATGTTGCGTGAGTTTAGGAGCCCCTGTGGCGTTATTGCCTCTTTAAATCTTTCCAGGCTTCAGTATGTCTGGCTTAAAGTTTCACTGAATATGCTGAAGTAACAGAGACTCATGTGGTGACAGAGAAAAACAGCTGCTCTGCTCTTCTACTCGCACATTACACCCTGCAAGATTTCCTGAGAGGACATGTGAACATTACCTAAATATGTCAAGCATACGTCCTGGTCTAAGTGAACATGCTTAGTGTGTGAACGCGCCTGTAGTACATAGCAGTGCAGGGCAGGCCTGGAGTGAACCATCTGGACCTTTATTTACTATGTGGACATAATAAAATGTACTTAAACACTATATCACTAGTTTCTGATAATATCCTAATAGTAATACTGTACTAGTGGTCAAAAGCCTGTATCTGACCAATCTGAAGTTCACCATACCAACATCTCAAATTACGGTTTATTTTAAACATTTTGTAATAAAATGATAATAATATTTAATCGCTAGCATTTTCTTGAAGTATCTTCAGTTATGGAAGCTCTCTTATTTTTTCAGTTTGCTATGCTGACACACAAACGCTCTACATCACTCATCATTCCTCTAGTGTGCGATGCATTTAATCAGCATCTGTCAAACATCATTCTGTAAGCATGCAAACATCCAGGTCCCTTGGGATAAAATATACTGTGCCACATCTAGAGTCACTATAGTGTCTGTGATGATACAGTCGTAACCTTCTCAAGTGTCGGACACTGATTTAGAACTTGTCTACCAATGACAGACATAAAGTGACTCTTTAAAGTGAATGTCTGGTTTTGTGTATATAAATAAATCAATAGCCTATCCAAATATTGTAATATGTGTGTGCCACTTTGCTTATTTAGCACAAATTCTGTAAAGACTACCTCATTGCATGAAGCGGCTTGAAAAACTTTGATTTAAATGTAATAGTTTCATAATACATTTTGGTTTTATTTAAAATATCATAAACATTAGTATGATAACTTTTTCTTTTATAATAAGTAGCCTACAGATCATAATAAATATCCTGAATAAATATAAATATATATATATATATATATATTTTGTCTACAAAAATCTAAAGTCTGGGGGGAGTGGAAATTTAGGGTTTTAATAAAAACGAACCTCTGGGACATTTAAGTTCCCATATTTGAAGAAATCTGTGAATTTGCAGTGCTTTGGCATAACAACATGTCAATAAAGTAAAGATCTCATGTTTGAGAACCCACTCGTGGCTGGATGATGGCGAACAGGTCCCGTCCTGTCACAAGCTCCTGGGCAAATCCGTAGTGCTCGTTAGACTGGAAGGCAATTCCAAACAATCCCACGATGCACGGGTGGCAAGACAGATGCAAGGAGATGCAGTATTCTCTCAGGAAGCCCTGAAGCTTGGTCGAGGCCTTGGGCAGCACTTTTAGAGCCATTGGAGTCCCTGAGACGCAATCAGAAGTGAAAGAAGAAGAAAAAAACTAGATCAGAGGACATTTGGTTTTCCTAAGGTGCTCTGGAGACACATAACATGACGTACAGTCTTTAGTTTATAGTGGAAAGTATTTTCACAGCTGTTCAGATGATATCTTGGCATTACGATCTGTGGGAGTGTAAAAGAGGAGGTAGTGTTTCATTTAAATGACATTATCTCCTTTCTGCACTGGTCAAACTGTTCCCTGCAATGCTGATACACACACCACAGTAATGATTCCCACCTTCCTGAGCTACAGTATTTGCATTCTTAAAGAATACATAAAGAATACATTCTAACTAATTTAATAGGCCTATGTTTTTTAAGCGAGACCTAATTTAAGCCAAGACACCATTACACCATTTTCCAAACCGTGTTTTTGGCTTGACCAGAATCAACATTTTTATATTCGGACTATTTCTACTTATTTGGATAGGCACCGCTGCGGAGTAACCCGGTACATGCGTGATTCGTCATCGACGCAAACAGAGAGAAGTAACTCCGGCTACAATGTTCTTCCGCAAGACGCACGCAGATCGGTTTATTAGAGAGCGCCAAATGTTACGGACTACAGCTGTTGAGAGACAAATTTCAGTAAAGTTCAGTAAGGTGTGCAAATATTTGTAGGGAAACACAATGCGTCGTTTATTATTGCTTATGCTTACATAAAGATGTCAAGCAGGTAGGTTTTATAAAAATGGTATAAATGCTGACAACAGTCACAGTCACTTATTTTACAGATTATACTTCATTTTTGGTCCATCGCGGTATTTAGTGGTTAGATAACGTTACCGTATTTCCAAAGTGCTTGATATATCTGCTGCCGTCCATAACGCTCATTCAAACAACTGATCGGCGTAACGTTAGTGGCAAAAAGTAGCTTTTTTTTTACACTGAACTGAACTGTAGATAATTGCATATTTATATGGTCCGTGTAGTAATTTTAACAGTCAATACTTATTATAATCAGTCAGTCATTAACTTAAAATAAATCCCTTCAAGGTGATTTAAGATATAAAAAAACTTATATCTATATTTATAATTGGACAAGAAAATACGTGTATAATGTGAGTAAAAAGTAACAGTTTGTCTATTCTTTCAGAAAGTTTTTGGAACTTGATGCACTTTTTTTGTTAAAAAAAGGTGGCATCCCAAGATGTATCTGGCTGACATACCCTTGCAGCGGTGAGTGACCAGCAGCACACGGCCATACTTGCCACGGCCGATCTCTTTAATGATGTTGAAGTGTTCTTTAATCTCGAGCTGACATAAACTCTGAGATGTCAACTCCATCAGCTCGTCTATCAGACTGCTGCCTTCCTCCACTGAGCCCAGTTCAATCATTGCTCTGCCTGTCCTGGATAAAAAGGGGGGGAATCAGCAAAACAAAACAATATATATATATATATATATATTTGTATATACAGTGCCCTCCACTAATATTGGCACCCTTGGTAAACCTGAGCAAAGGTGGCTGTGAAAATAAATCTGCATTGTTTATCCTTTTGATCTTTCATTCAAAAAAATCACAGTGTTAACCTATCATTGAATTAAAACAATTGAAAATAGGGAGAAAATCTTGTGATGAAATAAATGTTTTTCTCCAATACATGTTGACCACAATCATTGGCACCCCTAGAATTCTTTATGAGCAAAATATCTCTGAAGTGTATTCCAATTCATATTCACAATTTTGAGCACCCCAGGGTGATTATGGATAATACCAATTTCGGTAGAAACTGATTTGAGTTTTTGTACAAAATTCAAATCAGCTGTTACCAATCTTCAATCAGCACCGCCCCCATCGTAAGTCAATCCAGTCGCGATCTCTCCACTATAAATAGGCCAGTTTCCTTTCCCATCGCATCTCGTTTTTGCATTTCCCTCCGCCTCCCCTTCTCCTCCGTTCACTCCTTCCAAGCGGACACGCAGGGTTCGAACCGGACTCTGAGCCACGCCCTCATTTAGGGCTCGCGTTACTAGGGCTTGGGGTTCACCGGACTCCCGGCTCGCCCCCGACAGCTCACCAAACATGCTATTATTTATCTTTGAGGAAGCTCGAACTCGTGAAAATATATATAGGGAAAACAAAACCTAAATTCCTTTAACCATCAACACAATGAGAAAAAAACTAATAATATATTTATGATGTGCAGCAAAAGATAATTGAGCTTTACAAATTAGTGTAGCTAGAGCAGTGAAAATGACCATTTCCACCATCAGGAAAATAATTAAGGATTTCCAGTCAACATAAAATGTTAGGAAACTGCCTGGAAGAGGACGTGTGTGTATATCATCCTAATACACAGCGAGGAGTAGAGTTTGAGAGGCTTGAGACTCTTCAAGGGCCACAACTGGAGAACTGCAGAAAATAGTTTCAAATAGAGTCTCAGGGTCAGAAAACCTTTAAGAAAATACTCAAACATCCCTTGGATCAGCACATGTTGTTTGGGAGGGGTTTTATGAACATAGGGATAAAGGTCCTCCATGTGTACAATGTTGTGGGCCTATAATTCTGCTGGAGGTCCTGGACATCTTATTTAGACACATGGCATCATGGATTCAATCAAATACCAACAGATAAAAATCAATAATTCACTGAATCTGTTAGAAATCTTATAATAAGCCATAGTTGGGTCTTCCACTGGGACAGTAATCCAAATCAAACATTAAAATAAACAAGAGTTAGTCATTGAGCACAACACAATGCTTTTGCCATGGCTGTCCCAGTCCTCTGACCTGAACCCTGCAGAAAATGAGTGAGGTGAACTAAAGAGGAGAAGCA
>JAUMHR010000055.1:3160793-3175190 GCA_032361145.1 Enteromius fasciolatus
GTGATCGGCTGAATGGATTCAAAAACGGTAAAACACATCTGTATTACTCTAGGGATGTTGGAAAATGAGCCTATTTCAAAAAAAAGTGGAGTGTTCCTTTAAGATTAGTATCACACTCAGCCTGCATTGCTCGTGTACTGCTTAACTATATGATGTAAATATGAGACAAAAATACAGGGCATTTTTTCCACTTAATTCTAGCTATGTTCTCTAGGCTTCATCAGGCAGTGAGTTGTTGCTCTGCCTCATATTTGTCATAAATCAGCTGAAATGAAATGTCAGATGACCCACATAGGTCTGGGGCGTGGCAAGTGCATTAAATGCATTAATGCACTTGCATTAATACATTAAATGCATTAATAATTCACCATACTTAATTCATCTGATTAACACGTTAAATTACCAGCCCTAATATGTATATGTACAATAATAATTGCTATGTAGGTTTAACGTGTTAAAGTGTTGTAGTGATTAGCAGAGACCCAATTTTTAAAAAAAATTGGAAGCTAAATTGTTCCTCTTTGTATTTGCACTTTTGCTATAATACATCCCGATTCAGATATATCCCACTATAATCCACTTACAGTACACTACATCCATGCTGCATGTGATTTGTATGTTAGCGCCCCAGGGAGCCCAACAAACGGAAGCATCAGATTTCTCTCATCTAGTGAATTGCTGGATCCTGCTCCAGGAAGCAGTGATATTGATTCGTTTCCATGCTGTATTAAAAGCACTGTGTGTCCTGAACACATCTTAATGTAACCAGCACTTCCTGCTACTGGTTTATTCATTTGAATCTCATTCAATCCATAATGTACCTCTTCCTGTCTGCCAAACATTGTTAATGTGTTTTAGTGGCACACAAAGTAACCTCTACCTATGTTAAACGCCCCAAGCTTGTGAGGCATGACAGTGTCTTCAGTTTTGATAAATGCCTCAAATTATCCATGTGCCCATAAGCAGATGTTGAAAAGCATTGTCTTCAGAGTAGCTGTGGAGTACCAAACAAGATGATGTGACCTCGACTGCATGAGATTAAATTAGCCCGCAGCGGTGAAATGGCCAAGTGATGTGACCAATTGCACACCACTACATTTTAATAACAACATATTTTACAATTGTAATTGTTTTTAGTGTCAAAAATTTTGAGAGGCGGTTTACATTTTATAATTTAAAAAGGTACCCCATTAGTGTATTATTGTACACTGAAAAAACACTACTACATTTTTTAAGGTAAGCTGATTAACAAATTTAATCAAAAGTTAGTCAACTAAATTTGTTTATTTAAATGTAGCTAAAATTTATTGCAACCGCTTAACTACAACTTATAATAAAAACAACTTAAATTGTAAACAAAAAAATAATAGGGATATAATGCTGTAAAATAACATAAATTAAAACATGTAGTGAGCAAAAATGGCACAATTACTATAAAAATCATAATTATGTATTATTGTCTGTTTACTTAAGCATTTTAATTTATAATATAGAATATAGAATGTAAAATGTCTATGCCCAAATTTAATTACATTTTTACTTTTGTTTTGTTCAATTAAAATGATAAAATCTAAACTAAAGCACAGATTAAATATTAGACAATTCTGTTTTGTGTATAATTAATACATTTTTGTCATCTGTAATGTTGTCTTGTGTCCATGTGCTCTCTGGTTTGATTCTGTCTTTGCCCTGTTTGTAACCCCGCCCTGCTCATCAGTGTTCATTCCCTTCCATCCGTGTCTCCAGGTGTCGTGTATTATGTCGTTGATTACCTGTTGTATTTAAGTCGTGCCTTGTAGAGTGTTCAGTGTCTGTCGTTAACGTTATGTAGTAGTGTATGTCTGCTCATACTCTGCATTTTCTTCAGCGTCCAAGTCTCTTCTTTTCATTTATTAAATGTTCTGCAATCACTTGAATCCAGTCTCCGTGCCTTCTTGCGCACTGAGGAAGCGAGAGCACAATTGTTACATCATGTATGTGCTTAAACGTTTAGATCAGTTATGTCAAAAGTGTTCATGCTAAAATATTAGACAGTTGTGATTGTGTGATAATTTTGCCATTTTTGTATAGAAATAATATAATTTCAGGAAGAGCACGCCAAGTATCAGCACAGCCGGTACCCATTGACGCTCATTAGTATTATCGCCCACTAGCCTATTAATTATTCCTAATTTCATGTTATCCGCCTCGGCATAAATACCATCATCTCTCAGTATCTAGTTACGCATGATCCCGCCTTCCTCCCCTTCTCCGCCTGTTCTTCGCACCTTCAAGGGGGCGAACGGGACCGAGCCTCGCTCCGAGATCTGCCCTCGCTAGGGTTACTATCCGCCGAGCTACCGGCTCCCCTCCTCCCCCCCCACCCCCCCGGACATTGCGACAAATTTGCTTATTTAATTTCATGAAGAAGTGCGCATTCGTGAAATAACATTTATTTAAATGAATGCATTTGAAACATGACATATATACTTTTTTTTTTTTTCTCAGTTTTTGTTTTTTGTTTTGATGATTAATACCCCAAACTTTCATAGATTAGTAATTTTTGACTAAAATCTGAAAAGTTATTCCAAGAATGAATAGAAGGAAAAAAGACATTTCCTTCATCTTGACAAGCGATGTGTTTTATGTGGAAAATGCTGCTTTGCGTTTACGGTCTATTTTTAACGCGTAGGTATTTTTAGCTTGTGTGTTTTTCAGAGGGATTCAGTTCATGGTCATTTACTGTTTGTTATGTGGTGCCAGTGTCATGACATCTTTTATAGGCATTTTTTCCTGTTGAAGGGGAACGCTTGACTGTCTGTTGACTTCCTGCTTCTGCTTACGAGCAGTGGACCGAACACTGAGATCAGGAAGAAGGAAATGTACTTCCTTAGGGACGGGGAATGTTCTGTGATTTTACTCTTCATCCTGTTTCACCTGCTTATGCAACACTTCCATATAGCCAAACATAGAAACAAACAGAGAGCAGCTGGACAAGGAAGCCAGTCTGTTATTCATACATTACTCTCATTATGCTGTGAGGACAAAGTCAACAATACCTAAATCTTAATTTTCCCTGTAATTTCTTACAGTCCTTATTTATGCATTTTCTATGACTTTTGACCTGGTTTAATGAATATTCTTTTAAAACATGCATGCCATCTTAACGCTAGAATAAATCAAGCTGCTCTTATTTTTACCATGGGAAGATAACTACTGCATTGTCTCAAGTGGCTTACTACATCTGTACAATTCCTGCATTAGCAATATTATAAGATAGTGAAGTTCACTTAGATTTTTATATTTTCCACATTTTTATGATGATGTAGTGCCCATTTATTTCTAAATAAGCTGTTATCTGCCGTAGCACAACAGTAAGCATTAGTTTATTAGCATCATCACAAATTTTAATACCACTTTATACCTGTTAATTTGAACAGGTTTTATATTCTCTATTTTTTTGTTTGTTATTTACTTTAATTTTATTGGTTATCTGCCATAACAATAAATTAGTTTTTATCAGTATCGGCTAGAATTTTAATAGCAGTGCATCTCTATTAACCTACACAAATGTATATACTGTATAATAATGAAGTGTATTTAATTTTATTGGTTATCTGTCACAACATCCCAATAATCATTGACTTGCCATTATTGAATATAACTTTCATACAATTGCATCCCTACACAAATATGTGTACTTAATAATAGTAAGATTAGTAGAATTTTAGCTTTTTTTTTATTTTTGGAAAAATATATATTTTATTGTTTTTTTACCATAACTTGACAATAAGTATTGGCTGTTTAGTATTGACTAGAATACCATAACCTGATATTAATTCTTGGCTAATCGGTATTGGCTGGAATTTGAATGCAAATTAAGTTTACAGAATTTTTTTATTTATTTATTTATTTTTAATCTGCCATAACATCACAATAATTATTGACTTATCAGTATTGTCTAGAACGTTTACACCATTGCAACCCTACACAATTAATAATGAAGTGTATTGAATTTTATCGGTTCCAGTTTTGAAACTTTTTATTTTATTGTTTTTTTTTTACTATGACATGACAATAGTTATTGGCTCTGTAGTATTGACTAGGATTTAGTGTTCATGTGTGGTTTGCTAGGTTATTGTTATTATGTTCTGGTTGTTTGCTATGTGGTTGCATACTGGGTCAATGTTGGTTGAAAATCGCAGATGTAATTGCTCAGAATATCAATACAACACTTTTCCTCATCAAAATGCATGACGGTCGCTCATGCCAGACTTATAATGAACAAGGCTTTATCCGATCAGATTTTAGTGCCCGTTTTATAAAAAGTGATTTACAGTGAGCAGCCTGAGGGAGGCCATCATGGTTAATGGTGTTATCCACGTAAAGCCACATTGCTGCAGGACATGTGCGAAAGACATAAACAACTACAGGGATATCAGTGTCTCTCCTTCCATCTCTGCCCCCTTCTTACTGCGGTTTGAAAGTTGATCGGCCGGCCCGGTGCGGAGCTGAAGCGAAGGAAAATGAGCATGCTGCTATTTTTAGACCCTCTAGCAGGTGGACAGAAGCGGAGCACGTCTATATATAGAGCTGAAGAGAGAAGGAGAGCATGTCAGAGTGGGCTATGCTGGGACTGCACGTCATGGAGATGCCCTGAGCGACGGCCTCTGACCCCGCCCCCGGTCCACAGCATTACCTATGTTTCAGTCTTCTCTTCTGGTGTCTGTCACCGCGTCTGGCACTGATGGCTTGTGGGAGGCCGATAGGGCAGACGGTGTGTGAATTATTGAGCAGATGGGGAGTTTCTGCGAGGAAAATGTCGTGGCTTCATATCACATTTCACCTTGCTCATAAACCTCGGCTTTATTTGTGTTCCCGCTCTGGTGGTCACACCGCTTTATCATTCATTCATCTTCCGCTTCACAGCAAAGGATTGTGGGAAATGCACATACATATCAATGCGTTTGTGGTGCAACAAGTCTTTAGCAGTGATCCCAGATTAAAAGAGAAAAATAAAGGAATAAGGTTCTGTAGACTCATTTAAAAATAAATAGTTTCTTTAAAGAACTGTTCAAAGGATCGTAGAAAAAGCAAAAAAAAAAGTTCTTCCCTGTTTTTGACCTGTTTATATATTTGACACATGGCATTTTGCATATTTTTTTCATGCTGCAGTTAACCCCTTTTTTGACTTCTATTAATTTTGTCACCCTAATTAAGATTTTTGTTGCTTTTGTACCAGCTAAATACTACTCTTATTTCAAAATATTAAAAGATATTACCTGAAATATTTAATTTCAACAGAAACATAAAAACAAACAATATTTGTGATATCTTTAGTGGTGAATCATTTAATTTGATTCACATGGCTCTTTGAACTTGAATTTGAAATGATACAAAATATTATTTTTGACATATATTTTACACTAATTTATATATTTGACTTTAAATTAAGGTAGTTGGTTAGTAAGGTTGTATTTAGTATAGACTTAATTCTGTTGCCCTATATGCAATCTTTTTTGTTCCAGATAAATTATATTAGATAATAATAAGCGTGTATATATATATATATATATATATATTTTAAACTGTAGTTTGACTACATTTTCTTTTTAATGTGGACTTGGAGCTTGCATAGTTAATACTGTAGCTTCCACTATACAATAATGAATATAAATGCAATATTTACCATTTACCATGAACGGAATATTTGCCTGCAGTTCCGCAGAGTGTTCTGCATGTTTCCTCATAATTTGGATGCATATCATTCACAAACTTCTACATTCGGTCCTTGCCTTTTGTCAATAATTACATAGTTTAGCTAGCAACAGTACTGTAGTACTATCGGATTGGTACAACAGTTTACCGCATTTAAATCCAGCCAGGTGCGGGCCTATATAACATATCAAAAAAGGGATTCCTTTGTGTAAGCAGCAATGACAGAAGATGGAGCGTTGGGAACGCGTTTTGGATTTTGAACTTCGTTTAAGATTAATAAGGGTTTATCAGAGATTAATAAAGCACAATTGCTTTAATGTCATGTTAACACATGCAGAGAGATTATCATGCCTTGCTGAACATGTACTATGTGTCAGGGGCTGATAGTCTCTTCCTGAAGGATGATGTCTAATTCCCAGTCCTGTAATCTCAGACCTTAAGAGAGGTGTCAAGAACCAAGATGCTTCAGTCTTATCCATTTGACGTGACCGCTGGGGTCCAGTGCAGGAATGGGGGAAGAAGAAGCTCTAGCAGCGCTGGTTCTGTTCATGATAATATGGCTGCCGCTCCAGTGGTTACACTGATGGGTTTTGTCCACATACAGACATGTGCAGGCGCAAGATAACAACAGTACTGCTCGAGTCAACCTGTCCAATTCTTTCAGCTGAATACCTGCGGGGCAGAAAGGAGAAGGAGGATGAGGAAGCCTAACGTGCTACAAAAAAGCTTTACATAGAGACAGTCATAAGATTCTAGAAATGTGTTTATGTTTTATCAATTTTAGAAGACCAAGTTAGATCAACTTAAATTTAAATTCTTGTTGATGCAGTAATTCTGTTTTCTACTTCTTCATTTATTTTCAATATTTTGTGGATTTTATTTAATGCATTAGCAATCATTTTGTATATTACAATATTATTTATTATTTTTCTTTAAAAAAAAGCAATAGACGTATATAAATATACTAGGGCCGGGACTCGATTAAAAAAATTATTCTAATTAATTAGAGGCTTTGTAATTAATTAATCAAAATTAATCGCATTTTAATCGCATATAAATATTTGACAGAGAACAGTGAGAAGTAAGTTTTTTCATATGGGTTTTTAGTATACCACTGTGAATGATGATGACTGAATACATAGGCTTAAGCAGCAAAATATTGTTTATTTTTGTTCAACCAAGTCCAACAGACCAATATTGTGCCGTGCGTAATTTCACATTGAGCCATATATACTACACACCCAACCCTACTACACACAGCCATTGTTCACTGACGAGCTGCGCAAAAACATGTTCATTATCAGCGTGGATTTGCGCAACTCGTCAGTGAACAACGGCCGTGTGTTGTATATACGGCTCAATGTGAAATCACGCACCTCATGGCAATTACCGCTGATTACAGGACCGGGTTTACTGACAAAACGAGCAAACATATCAGCCGATCTGGATCGACGCATCCTTACTTTCAAGTACATTCAGAACATTAGAAACGCTAGTTGGTGCTCCAATATAATCAGTCTGCCGAAACTCATCCAGTGAGAAACGTTACGTGGTGCAATAATAAGTGCGTTAAAAAATGTAACGCGTTATTTCTGTGTAATTAATTAATCTAAATTAATGTGTTAAATTCCCGGTCCTAAAATATACTTTTAATACTTGTATATAAACTTTTAAACTTTTATTCAGTATGAATTGATTTAAAGAAAGAATTTTATAAAGACATTTATAAAATTACATAAGATTTATGTTCAAATATATTCACTACTGCACTGTATATTCATCAAAAAATCCTAAAATTATTGATAGTACGAAGAAGAACCACGCAAAATGAAAAGAGCACAAAATACTGCTTGTACAGTTTTTACTTCATTTCTGATCAAATAAATGCAGTCTTGGTGAGCATTAAGGAACGTTACTTATTCCAAGACTTTGACTAATGGTGTCTTGTGTGTGTGTTGGTATTAGTGGTTTGTGGGGACACAAATGTTTAATAACATGGGTATGACAGAGGCATAACAATTTAAAGGCGGTTCATGAGGACACTGCCAATGTCCTCGTACTTTAAAAGACTTAAAAAAACATATTTAATGGTGTTTTTTTTTGAAAATCTAAAAAATACACAAATAAAAAGTTTCCTGTAAGGAGTAGGGTTAGGTGTAGGACAATAGCACATACAGTTTGTACAGTTTAACAAACATTACACCTATGTCCCCACGAACCACAGATACCAACATGTGTGTATGTGTGACCTCTGTTGAAAGCCATAAGGATTTTCCTTTGAAGAATGTGTGGTAAGAAGCATATCGGCATGAAAGTAGCCATCCTCTGAAAGTGGCACGTAAGTGTGTGTATTTACAGACCAGGAAAATGACTCGGACTCCTGCTGACATGCACACTCTCACAGTAATTACACTCAGAATGCATTTAGCATGCATGCACACACACACAAAACCACATGCTAGGGACCGTACGTTGTAATAAGCGTGCACACAGATGCACTGCAAACCCTTTAATAACGCTCCCACAGGCTGTCAGTTCTCCTACATCTTGTCATGTGAACTTACAGCACTGTAAACGCTCACACTCACATTCTCTATCTGTGTTCTGTTCCACAATCCAGTGAACTGCAGCATTGTAAGGCTTCACATACATGCTCATGACTGTTCCAAAATGTCTGTAGCTTAATTATAATGCTTTCTAAAATAGCTTCTTTTGGATCGTTCGAATGTATCCTTCACAGACAGAGCAATCTCAGAATCTGATGCAATGGTAAATGACTTAATTCAATACCAAAAATGATTAATAAAAATGAAATTCATACGATTTTTGCCAAATCGCATGTATTTTATGAGTTGCACAATTTATATGAATGACTTACACCTAAGCCTTCCAGTCACCGGGGTTCAGACAAATCATACAAAATGATACAAGTGAGGTTGTACGAATTAGCCAACTACCAAAACATATTTTGCGTCCGTCGTGTAGTATTTGAGGTTTTGTCTGGGACTGAGAATGCCTCTTATTTAGATATTCAACCTTTTTTGGCAATAATGTAAGCATTTTTTCGTGCTATTTTTTTGTGAAAAAGATTCTTCTGAAAAAGAAAAATATCACAGTGTCGCACTAACCACTTCATATATTATTTGTTATATGTTTTTAGATGTTATTTTTTATTTACATGCAATGCAGGGGGTCCCAAACTTTTCTCAGTTAAATCTCTTTTTTTATTTCCCCCTGAGTAATGCATAACGATCAACATTACATTTCTATTTTATAAAAGTTTTATTTCAATTGTTGCTATTATAAAAGTATTTATATTTTAATGAATGAATGAATTTACTTTTTTAATAACCTTGCAAACCCCCTGCAGATCCTATACAAACCCCAGTTTAGCAAACCTCCATGTAATGGACTTTATGATGTTAATAACAACAGTTTTCTTGCCATTGCATTTTAAAATCAATATGGTGTTTATCCTATTTAAAAATGAATGTGATAAACAATCACAGTATTTTGTCATATCATTTTGTGAGAAGTAACGGATTGCAATTTTCAAATGATTTACCCAGCTCTATTTGTGTGTGTGTGTGTGTGTGTGTGTGTGTGTATTTATCAACTTTACTAACCACCTTTACTGAGGATATGATTCTGGCATGATTAAGAATGTGACAGGACTGGATCTTGAACAAAGTCCTAAGGCAGCCAAACTATATGGTACAGTCTGATATAAGAGCGCTGATGTCCTGTGCATTTTCTCACTTGGGTCATATCATACAATCTGACAAGCAGCAGTAATAATGAGCAGAAGAAGTCACACAGTGTACAGTGGACTTTAGAAGGAATCTTTATCTCTCTTTCACTTTCACTCTGACATCCTCCATAAATATTGACCTGCCCAGCGGGTTCAGAGCGCAGCGTCTCTCCTCTTGGTCTCCTGTACACGCACTGCTGAAGTTTGAAGCACCGCGGAGGACCCGTTCCAATCGGCTCCTCCGTAAAAGCTGAATTAGCTGGAGTTCCTGATGGATTATGGAGGCTGATTGAATTGTGAATAAGGCGGGAGATGGGGGAGAGGTCGCTGCTGATGGGGGAAGGGTACTGTGAGCCGATCTGGCACAGCGGCCGGGTTTCTTCTGTGATTGCTTCAATTAGCTGATCGAGCTGCTGCCTCTGCAAATGGCTTTGGCGGGGTTGCCGTGGAAACAACGTCACCTCGTGCTCTGATCTCTGGAGGGGGAGGGGAGGGGGGTGTTCGAAAGCATGCAACGGCTTCCCAAATATAAAGCGACAATTACAGGCAGAGTTCACCACAAAAATGTAAAGTCTTTTTTTCACAGTACAAACAAAATCTTAAAAAAAAAGAATAGGGTAAATAAGGTCATACGGGTAATTTGTTTTTTAAACTGAGGTTTATTCATGGTCTGAAATTGGAATTAATAAGAAATGTATATTACTAATCAAAAATTAAGTTTACGAAACATCTTACCTTAATATCGCAATGATCTTTGGCATGAAAGAAAAATAATAATTTTGATCCATGCAATGTATTGTTGGTTATTGCTACAAATATATTCTTGCTACTTTTGTGGTGCAGGGTCACAAATATGTTTCATATAATCTAGTGATGGACTACCATTCATCAGCCGTTATTATATTTTTAGATATTAAAAGATAGATATTAAAATGTATTAAACATATGACGTATAGATGTATTATATTTTCTCCAAATAAATAAAAAATACAGAACTCAAATAAATCATTTGATACAAGTGAATTTAGGATTCACAGCATTATAATTTATTGTATGAAATATTGCTATTCATTTTCAGACTTATTTTTATTTTTAAATATTGTATGGAAATATAAATGCTATTTTAAAGAATTAAAATATGTATAAATAAGGTAAATTGACATGCACAATTAAATATCCAGTATCCAGTGGAGAATGTAAACATTGGTCTGTTTTTCTGACAAAGCTTTTATATGCTTTCATAAGCAGTACATTATATTTGCTATTGAAAGACAGACTCATCCCAGTGACTAAATAATGACCCGATCTAATTACTTAATTGCATAATGTGAGGCATTTAGTGTGAAACAGCAAATTAATTGGGAAATAATGTAGGCTTGGATATCCAATGGACTTCCGTCCTTTAGACTTTACATCCACGGTGATTTAATTGGATCAATTAGTTGATTTTTGACTTGACTCAGGATGTAAATCAGCAGAAAAGCAAACACACTCTATTTTATAAAAATAAAGGTTCCAAAAGGTTTTTCTTAACTTTCTTTTCATGAATACCTTAAAAGAGCCGTTTTTGATTGCTCAAAGAACCTCTCTGTTGTGTAGAATAGAACTGTTTTAAAGAACCTTTTGTCTATTGAAAGATCCCTTGGATGTCAGAGGATCTTCCTGGAACTATAAATGGCAGTGAAGAACCTGTATTTTTATGAGTTACAGAATGACGTGTACTGATGAATCATGCTCAATAAGCCCGGGAGCATTTCTTAAGGAGGTCACCCAGGTCAGTTCTGATATCATGTTGACTTTAAGGTTTAGAGGTGGAGGCCTAGGTTAGTCTAAGGTGAGGCTGTAATTATGATGGCTTTATAAAATAGGAAGGTCCTTACGTGTGCAGGGTGCATGATTAAGTGTGTATGCTGTTACAAACATAGCTCACCAAAAAATGATATTCTGTTCTTATTAGCACCCGTATGCCATTTCAAGGTTAAATAACTTCAGTGTGAGAAAAATGAAAGTCAATGGTGTCAGGTGTCCTGCTGACTTTCAAAAATCCACAGTAGAAAAAAAAGTCCCACAGATCTGGGGCCAGTTGCATAAACTTAGCCTTCATGTTAAGACAGTGTCTTAAGAGCTAGTCTGACCAACTAGCAATTAGCCAAGAGTAATCTGTTTTATTTTTTGTACTTACCTTAGACTGATATACATTTTTATTTTAAAAAACTGTGACCAGTCTTAAAGAAAAAAAAGCTGACTAACTTTTAAGACTAGTCTTAACCTTTTATGCAACCGGCCCCTGGAAGAACTTAAGACTGAATAAATGATGACCAGATTTCCATATCTGGAATCAGAGGGTTTGGCGTGCCGTTAGGCCTCATCGAGACGCAGATTGATGATCTATGACATCTATTAGCCACTTGATTGAAGGCCAGGAGTGACATATCAGCTGTGGAAGGTGTGAGGTATGGTGAGCGTGTCCAGACAGCAGCTGTGATTCAGTGTGATCCACTCAGACGGAGTGTGTGACTTCACACCCAACCACAAGCATTCACTCCAAAACAGTCAACACACCCCGTAACCCCTGCTCTCATGACACCATTGTCAACAAACAACAGACAAAAACAGCTCACTGGGGACATTTATATATAGAATGTACAAACATAATCTAAAAATACAGTAAGTGTACAGAAAAATCGAACGAAAAGGCCATCAAACAAAGTGTACAGCTAAATTTAGAGACGGAAATAATTTTTTATGTTTCTTATGCTCACCATCGGCTGCAGTTATTTTGCTGAAAACACAGTAAAACAATAATATTGTGAAATATTGTTACAATTTACAATACCGGTTTAAATGATTAATGATTTTAATGAATTCAATTTCTTTTATTTGTAATAGTATTTAATATGTCATCGTTTTATATAAGGCCTTTTTATATTAAATTTTTAAATATTACAATTTAAAAAATAATCCTTCAGAAAAATTCTAATATGCTGATTTGGGGCTTTTTATTATTATAAATGTTTAAGTTGGTGCAAACTATATATTTTCAGGATTCTTTAAAAACAAGGTTTAAAACAACAGAATTTACTTCTATTTAATTTGTAACAGTATAACTATTACATATCATTTTTGATCAATGTAATGCATCCTTTCTGATAAAAAACAACTTACTGACCCCCAAATGTTTCTCAAAAGCAGAAACATCTCCTTTCTGAGAATTTTCTTTGTCAGTTGCATCAGTTAAGAAATTTACAATCATTGTAAAACTATTTTGAACGACTTGACCTTCTGAGCAAGATATGAAGAAACAACTCCTTTCTGCAGAAAGCAACAAGGGCTGCACCTCGGCTGACCCCAGATGAGCCAGAGTTAATGGTGATCTGTGTTCCTGCCACTCTCACACTGGGCCAATCAGATTGAATATCCTCTGAGACCCTGGAAAACATTAACCTGAGGCCCATGAAGGTAGAGAACAGAAAGTGAGAACATAATTTGTTTGCTTTTTTACTCTTAAATATCCACAATCAGATGATGGGGTGGGTTTGGGTGTGTGGGTAATCCTCTCCTGAATGGTTTGGTTCTGGAGGAGCTTACATAACCTGAGGCAGAGTCTGTTTGTGACCCACCCAAGTGCAATTATTGAAGTTTATTTTGGGTTTTGCGTCTGACGTCTGAGGAGGCAGATATTACGTTAATACTTAGTTGATAATTAGTGGTGTTGATCGGCATCACTAGTTCTCATACTTATTGCATAAATATTTGTGGTATAGTCAGGAATAATTTATATATATTTATATTATATTATTTAATAATAAATTATTCTGTTGTCTGATGAGTGATAGACCAGAAAAATTAAGTCATATATATATATATATATATATAACCGGAAATAATTAAAAACTGGAAATAATTAAATGAAATCAAATCAAATATACAAAATATACTTATTTTGTTTCTGCTAGCTGCATTTAGTATAACTAAAACAAAAAAATTATGGAAACCTAAAATATTAAAAAAATATTACTAAAACTCTAAATTAAAAACAGAAAATAAAACATTCTAATTAAAAAAAAAACTGCTCAGTGCACAACTTGCTCTTTCATAAAAGGTAGTTCAATAGAAATATTATTTGATAATCTATAGTATTAGTTTGCTAACGGGCTGCCAAGTTCATAAGATTCACTGAGTTCTCATAAATTCTTGTAATTAAAGAACAGAAAATGACAGAACTTGAATATTAATGTCTAACAGCAGGATGCTTGTTAAGGCTTTTTCATATTTTGTTATTGTTGCCTCCCTGCTGGTTTCCCTTCTCTCTTTCTCTCTCTCTCAAGTGGTCTCTCCTATTCAATTAAAAACAAAAAATAGTAGAGACAGACTTTTATCTCTGGTCCTGTGGTGGTTCTCCGTGTTCTTTCACCCTGTGACAGACGCCAGAGTTTGAGAACAAGAACACTTTCCAGATTCATCAGAACATCACGCTCCATTAGAATGAGCTTATTTATCACCCTGTTCTTTTCTTCGTGTTCCCACTAAAACATTGCACCTCGCTAGAGAAGAACTTCATGTGATTGCTAGTGGCTGTTTGTCCAGAACAGAAAGAAATGTGCAAACATTTACCTTTTTTCTGGGTGACTTTGAAAATGTGTGTGTAGAGAACATTTTAAGCACTCAAACTTAGCTGCATGTTTCCTGTTAGTTATTTGGTATTACAGCTTTTGGTAAAACAGCTTCTGTTCTAGGTACACATAGAGGCCCATAGTTTTTCAGGTAGGTTTTTTGAGCCATCAGTTCTTCTGGATTTAGTCCCCATTTTTTGTTGTGGAAAATACTAGTGGCCTAAGAGTTTTGCACAGTACTTTATGTATATGTATATATACTGCTCAAAAAAATAAAGGGAACACTTAAACAACACAATGTAACTCCAAGTCAATCACACTTCTGTGAAATCAAAC
>JAUMHR010000055.1:3209406-3230709 GCA_032361145.1 Enteromius fasciolatus
TGCATTATATGGGGGAAAATCCTGGAATGTTTTCGTCAAAAACATTAATTTCTTTTCGACTGAAGAAAGAAAGACATTGACATCTTGGATAACATGGAGGTGAGTAAATTATCAGCGAAAGTTTTTTCAAAAGTGAACTTCTCCTTTAATGATGGAGGAATCAACACAACTTACTCACATCCATACAAAGATTACACATGCTTTTCCCATAATAGTGAGTAACAGTGAGTGATGTGCTAGAGATTTAGGGGGGTGTTTTTCTAGACACTGTATCATTATGCAGCATTCCCTGCAGACATTAGGGAGGAAAGTGATTAGATAGGGAAATGATTGGTGCGTGAATCAACTAAAGGTTCCTTTTTGGAGGCTCTCTGCAGGGCTCTTTGTTCTCTTAAGGTCAGTTTCAACTAGACTTCCTTTTTTAAACATACTTACCTTTTGCTTAATGAATCAAAGGCAGAATAAGCCACCATTGACAGGGGCTGTAAGAAAAACTGAGAAAGACAGGGGCATTTATGGTTACGAGGGATTTTTCTCAGGGTGATTACATTCCACACTGTTGTGTTTCTTCACAAGTTTCTGTGGGATTACGCACGGTATGACGTTTGTATTTGATTAAAGGTTCTTTAATTAAGAAGCAAACATTTGTTGTTCACTATTAAAAGTTAAAAAGTGAAATGGCATTCACAAACCCATTTATTTTTTGCATGATGATGCATATTCAGCAAGACAAATGTTGGGTGCGACTTCATTTTACACATCTGGAATTGTTTGGCTCATAGTGGGCGTTCAGTACCAGAACGAGGTCAGGTGATTGGAGGGGAGAGGTTAATATAAGAGAAGACTTAATGATTGTAGTCGACAATGAGATTTAATGTGAGATTAAGAAGAGATATTTGGAGTGACACACACTGATGAAGTACTCATGATATGACAAGATGCGTCTATTATAGTAAATAGAGTTGTTTATATGTATATATATATATACTGGAGTGGAGAAAGCCTTTAACTGTAGTAACTTTGTTATTTTGTCAGAAAACCAGCAGCAGTGTTGTTTTAATAAAGATTAGCACAAAAAAATATTAGCTCAATTGGATACAACATATTGTATTGACACGTTATTAAAAAGTGTAATAGTTTCTGTGAGGAGGACCAGGTATGCTTAAGGATTCTTAAGTGTTTAGGGTCACATCTTGAAACATGACCTTATGTCTTTGTTCCATGTTGTGTTCGTATATCAGTTGAACAACACCAAGAGTGCATTTGGAAGCAGACTGAGATTCAGCTTACATAACCGCATTCACACTTTTTCAACTGAACCACACTAACAGAGAAACCTCATTAGAGTTTGTTTTAATTGAACATAACCTGCCAAGTATAAACACACCCTAAGTGCAGTGCCTATTGCCTCCATAGATTTTGCTGAATCATGTCACTTCTTGACTGATGTTGTGCAAGCTTGCTCTCAAGTTACTTCGAAGAATTCGTACCCCTGTCATTTATAAGGTATGTACCCTTGGAGCTGTGCTTTAACACATTTAACTGTGATGAAACCCATTGCACAGATTTTTTTCCCCAGATAAGCACAGAACGTCATCAGATTCAGTGCAGGTCCAACACATATCTTTTCTCAAGCATGTACTCCATATGTCTGTTCTGTGTAGAGAACAGTGGGCTTTGATGGCTTGTTCTTGCCTCCTATCAACTCAGTGGACACGCTGTTCCCTCCATACTTGGAGCGTCCCGTCCTTCCAACACTAAAGTAAGACCATATAAGAGAGAAGCACAAAGTGTTCATGTACACTTTGGATCATGCCAAACTCCAGGTCTTTCTATGACACACAACAATTGTGTAACTGAATAGTATAATAGTTATAGAATAGTATAGTATAATAGAATAGAATTATAATAATAGATTAATAGTTAATAGTTGACCTGCGTGTCAAAAGAGAACAAGGAGCACTGTGAACTTGGACTAGATAACACTGTGGTGGTTACAACAGTCTTGTACTGCAGAGAGATATGTGTGTGAATGCGTACAGGCGCAGGTCCACACACACACACACACACACACACACAGTAGTATGTAATGTGTGCGTGTGCTTATTTTAAAGTGCTTTCTCTGTGCTGTTTTAAATGTCACTGCTTACTCAAGCTCTCTGCATCTCATTTAATTATTTTATGCTTACTCCCAAGCGAAACATGCGTTAACATTGCAAGACTTGGTTTGCTTCTCAAAAAAAACCCATTAATTACTATTATCAATATTGAAAACAGTTGTGCTTCATAATATTTTTGTGGCGGGCATGTTTGCATATGAGGTCTGCTATGATCAGCTGACCTTTTTAAGGTGAGTTGATAGACTTGGTCAGCATTACTGGGAACGCCCACAAAAAATCATATCCATCTGCGGTATGGGAATAATGATTCAAATTTTAAGCTGTTTCTCCAAAGCCTCTGAATGCCTTCAGAAATGGATTACTTTTAGTTTATAGTGTTTATAGTTTGGTTATAGTGTTTTTGTGTGTATGCAAGCTATTCAATATATGCAAAAAGAGTGGCAGAAAGTTCAGTGATGATGAGCCCTTTGCTTTAATGTGTCGGTCTGAATCGGGGGATATGCATCTGAGGGATCCCTGGAGCCCAATCCAAACATCTGTCTGTTTCACCTCTGCGTCACTTGAGCGAGTATGTAATTGATCACTCCATGTTCTCACCTTTTTAACACACTGGTGATTGGTCACATCTGTTTAGACGTTAGGCTGTGATACACGACTGTAGCAGACAGACATTATCATCATTAATCAGAGAAATTATTTGGCAGTGCTAACAGCACTTGCATTATATGGGTATGAATTATCAACAATTGAATAATTCTTTTCAGGGCTAAATACCCTCCTGTTCTTCTCTCTCCTCTTCAGAATGTGTTGGAATGTGGAATCTGATCAAACATGCTGCGAGTGTAGAAGAGACAGAAAGTTCATACATGATAAGAACTTGCCCCAGAGCAAAGGCCAGACTCTCCTCTTTCACTCGAGCAGCTGTTTCACAAAAGCACATTGCATAACGCGCAAGAACCTGCAGGAAATCTAGCACAAAACCATGCTAGATCCTCAAAAAAAGGTCATCTGAATTCAGAAGCAGTTTAGAAATCATACAATGTCTTTAGGGAGGTCAGTTTTCTTAAAAGAGTGTCCGATGTTTTATTTTACCACTGATTGTATTCAAGAACTGTTTCAGTTTTTCAGTTTTAGCTTCTTTATTTTCGTCTGAAAATATGGCATGCGGTTGCTTCAAGCAATGGTATAAACATCATTCAGTGTAAATTGTGATGATTGTAATTAATAATCGCAATTACAATTTCAAGGGAATAATCGACTATTATGATGTTTTATCATAATTGTGTAGCCCTAGTTAACCTAATAATATAGTAAAAGGCAGTGCTAAGAAGCTCGGTTGCAAGGTTTTGTGAAGTAACTACAAGTCTTTTAAATGATATGTCGGGTGTTACTAGAGAATTGCTAGGGTATGAGGTGTTTGCTGGCATTGCTAGGTAGTTACACAATAGCCTAAGTCATTGTCTCTAGGACAAGGTGATCCCTAGATTCAGTGTAAACCTTTGGATTTTTTAATAACCGTTTCAGCAATTTGTCGAATCACCGTGTGTTTGCTGATGTTCAGCAGTGAGGTCAGCAGCACAACAGAGATGACGGAGACATTCCGGTCAGATCAAATGAGAAAAGACAGAACCGGCAGGGATCAGCCATGACGTGTGCGAACAGATCGGATTTCTCCATCTCCATCACAGTCAATGCCAAGGTCCCATAAACAATGTGTTTGTTTCCAGTACTGTTAACCCCCACCACTACCTTCCATTAATGTGCATCCTCCATGCCACTAATAAGTCAACAGAAGCTCTTGTCTGTGTCGATGCATCACACTCCGTGTGGCCTGTACTCATGCTGACGTCCACAGTCATGAATGTAAACACGGACGGGGCTTAATTTCCAATGCTCCTACGTCTTTGTTCCGTTCTGAGCGCTTCTGTTTTCCGAAAGGTTGCACGGTTACGTAGGACAGTGAGTGGGCGGGAGGGAAAGGAGATTGGTGGATAACAGGAAAAAAGGGAACTTCTAAATCCGTGTTTGTGTATGTAATTAGACCTGCTATTGTTAGAACAGCGTGCTGGCTGTGTTTATATCTCGTTTGAATGGATGAGCACTTGGAGACGGTGTCAAGAGAAGACAAAACAAATATCACAAATGAGATCTCTTGGTATAATCTGAGTTGTTTCTGCTGGTTAGCAGTGATATTAAACGGAAATCAAATAATCAGATTTTTCTGCTTTTTCTCAAGGGTTTCTTGTTATTTTACATTATCAATTCCCATATCTTACAAACAATTAATTCTTCACTTTTCCATGATGTTCTTTAGCATTTCTGCATGTTTATGATTACGTAATAATTTTTAACAATTGTTTTAAAGCAATTTTACTGAGAAAGAGCAGTCTAATATAATACTGTAGAGCAGAGACTGCGTATTTTATATTCCATTATTTTTAATTTCCATAATTCTTATAAATAGTATTTTTAATTCCATTTTTAATAGCATTTTATTGCATTTATTCCATGATTGTTTTACATTTTAATTACAGTTTTTAAATAGCATGATTGTAATTTCAATTACTTTTACAGATAATAATTTATTTATTTATTTATTTTAAAAAGCATGATTTTAACTTCTTTTTCATTAAAACTGGTTTTATTAATATAGAAATTAAATTGATTTAATTAGATGACTCAAACTGACACTGTAGTTTTTTTTTTATTATACAATGAATACATTGTATGCATTTTCAAAATACATTATTTTAATTTCTTTTTAATTCCCTTCACACATTTTATTAAATGTATTTTATTATTTTAAGAGTACTTTTTAATTTATATGACTTTCAAAACATTTTTCATCCAGAGTTTCAGAACAGGTCTCTGAGAAATTCAGATGTGTCCTTAGATTTTATTATATCAAATATTAATCACCAAATTCTCCCAAGTTGACTCCCAAGAGTCATTTAATCTTATTAAATTTATACATTAATGTCAAAAATTGACTGTTGCATCAGTCATATCTCATTTGACATCTAATCAAGTTTAGATTTAGTTTAGATTCTCCATTATGTGCAAAATGTGCATCATGCATCAACTCTCTGTGCTCCTTCACAAGCTTGGAACAGAGGCGTAAAGCTAGAAGTTGAGCTCTCCAATGACTTGTCCAGTGTGTCAGGCTGGCATGTGTGCATGGCACGTGTGGGCCTGTGCCTGTCTCATCTCACTGACCCTGTCATAAACTTTAGCCCAACTCCAAACACTACTCCTCTGACACTTGGAGTGCTAGCATCTGTGTCACACCACATTTCATCTCGCACTAGCCAACGGATGACAAGTTCTGATCCGTAAGAACAGAACAGTCACACCTGCAAAAAAACAGGCTAAACTTGATAGAGTTTCTCATTTAAAGGGATAATCAAACAAAAACGGAAATTCTCTCATCGTATACTCACCCTTGTGTTGTTTAAAACGTATTTGTCTTTTTTCTTCTCTTTTGCAGTACACAAAAGAAGATATTTTGACAAACGTTGAGTTCTGACAATCATTGGATGATCATTGGTAAAGGTCAAACATGTTACGAACGACATGGGGGTGAGTAAATAATGACTAAATTTACATTTTTAGGTAAACTATCCCTTTAAGGCCTACTCACACCAAAAACAAACATACTTAAAATGACTTTTATGTTGCTTTGAAGCGAATCCCATTTATATTGTCACATTTAGCATAAAAGCTTGTGAATGAATGAAGTGGTTTTTCGTTTCACTCTTGGTGTGAACAGACCTTTTATGTGCGATTCATTTTGCTTTTCCACTCAGAAAACGGGCCTTTATTCTTTCAACCCTGCACCAGTGTTTAAGCTTCAATGGTTCATTACCCCCAGTATGTGCTTCCTTTTTCCTTATTCACTCATATACAGCAGAGAAAGCAAGGTCAATACGGCCCTAAGGAAATGAAATTCCCTAAGGATAGGCATATGGCTCCCGCTGGTGCTAATCAATATCTTCACTGCGGCACGCGGCCCTGATCAATCGTGCATCATGAAGGCTTGTATCTTCGAATAAAAGATTTGTATCGTTAACATCTCCAACACCGAGAGCTGCATCTTCCCACCCAGGATCAATAAGAGTTTTCTTAAGCCTTGAGCACACGGCCTGCACTGTTTTCATTGACGTCTGCTGCTCTGATGTATATTTGACTGCTGGGTGTAACTTCTGTCCTGGAGAAGCACCAGTAAACAGTTGGATTTTACTACAAGGAACATTGACAGTGTTAGGGGAACACCCTTCGATTGACAAACATCTCACACCCTCCTTAAAAGTAACACCAAAAGTCTACACATGCTCCGTTGGACAAGATAATGAAGACTCGAGTGAGTTCTTGTAGGCATGTGGCTGTGAATGTGCATGGTGGGCGGCGTGTTGAGTCAGAGGAGAACAGCAACTGTTGAACAGAACTTCGCATTAATAAATGCAACCCTGTGGATATTGTTTAATCATTTAAGGGTTATCGTAAAAAAGTCGTAAAGCTCAACCTAAAAAACAGTCGCTTTCTACTTAAACCAGGGTAGAAACTAACATTTCTGTCACCTAAAGTGACACAAATGGCCCTCGTCGTGAATTCGTCTGTTACCTAAGAGTGGAGATATTATATAATCCATTCAAGGCCTGTCTAGTTATTTTAAGATTTAGTCAGCTTGGAACAAAAGATTCTAAAACAATGATTACATCAAACAGAGCTATTTAATCGAACGTAGCCACTAGCCAATTAAAATGTATTCTAGAGAGTTCAGCAAGAAAAAAAAAAAGTGACAGCTATAATTTTGCAAAAAAATTAATCTGCAATGTTTTTTCAATTATAATATTTCTAAAGCATATAAAAATGATTTCTAAAGGATCAAGTGACACAGAAGACTAAAGTAACGATGCTGAAACTTCAGCTTTGCATCACAGGAACAAATTTCAAAATATTAAATTAGAAAATAGTTTTATAAAATTGTAATAATATTTTACAATACAACTGCTATTGCTGTGTTTAAATCTTATTATAGCAGTGTGTATGTTGTTTCAATTTTAAAAGAAAAAGGATTTATTTCAGTTAACTGATTGAGTATGACAGTGTTCTTTTTTATGTTTAGAACATAACATGCTCTCATAAAATAAGAAAATGGCTTTCAAAATCAATTCCAGGGGCCCTGAGTTAGTTTCAGACAAAGGAACTTCTCTAATGTTGGAAAAGAAAAGAAAAAAATCACTGTTTTGCTTGTTCTTTTGTCCAAAACACTGACATCACTTAATCAGGGCAAAGGGAAAAAACAGTGACCATGAATCTAGTTCAGGCTCTACATGTGTTTTTCCATTTGGGAGCTGAAACTGTGATTGTCTACGGTGAGGTCACAAAGCTTCCTGTTGCCAAAGTGATTGGCCGTTGCTTGGCAAGGCGGTTTAAATAGTTGGATTCATTCATGATGCAAATCAAGAGGAAGTACAGCTCTCCCCCAAGCTTGTGAGGGGTTTTACCATGAGGTTACTGTTGAGTAATAGTGACGAATCTGCATCTGTGTTTGATTCAGATGGGTCGCGATCATCACGAGGAAATGACTCGGAAAAATCCCCTTGACTAAAAATGAGATGAACCGAGGCAGTGGGTCATAGACTTCAGAAGAAAAACACATCCATGTGATGATGATACATATCAGATGGTGCTCTGTAATCTGTTTTGCTAAAGGATAATTATGTTAACCTGTTTCTGGTGTCCAGCAAAACGTGACCGGCGTATTCATGCACCCAGACGAATGCGCTTTCTTTCAGCCTGTGCTGAGAAGTGACATGATGCGCTGGTACTGCTTCAGCAAATTCCTGGCCATCCCGAAACTGAATAGCATTCCAGAAGGTAATTTGCTGCTAAAAGCATTACAGTAGTGAGGGGCTATCATCAGATCTGCTGAAAAGGGAGGGAGGCCAGGAAAGCCTGCCATCCAGCGCTTGTGTATGAGTGCTTAACTGATAGGACACTGTCGGGGACACAAAGCAGAGTGACATTCCTGACCTTGCCAACAACTGTTTCCTGTTGTGCTGATTATGTGACCAGTATGCTTAAGGTTGCAGAAATATGAAAACTTAATGGAGGTGATTTCTGTAAACTGTCAAGACACTTTCGCTTTATGGTTAGGAAATCCCTTTGCAGGGTGTAAACACGTGTCTCTGTGGTGCTATCAAAACATTCAACTGTTGTTTGAGTCCTGCCCGACACAGCAACATTTAACCAGTAATGTGAGTTTGGGGGCGGGGCTATCAGTTTGATTTACAGGTTGCAGAAAGCGGGAAAAGTCATTATTTCTCAATGTTTTCTTTGAAAATTTCCACGAAAATAGACAAAATATTGATAGCTGGCATAAAGTAAGTGCTAAAAACTACCATTTAAAAGATTAAAGTAAGATTGTTTTAATTTCCTTAAAAGACGTCTGTCATTTATTAGAAAACGGTAAAAATACTGTTGTATCTATATTTTAAAACATAATATATTTACAGTTGGGAAATGTGATCCCGGACCACAAAACCAGTAGTACATCATCTGAAAGCTGAATAAATAAGCTTCTAACTGATGTATGGTTTGTCAGTGAAATATTTTTGGCTGAGATACAACTATTTAAAAACCAGGAAACCAAGAGTGCAACCAAAAAAATCGACCCATTGACCCTATACAATGCTTTGTTGTCTATTGCTACAAATATACCCGTGCCACCTAACACTGGTTTTGTGCAGGGTCAGAAGTATGCTCATGAGTAAATATGAGTACATGTTGATTTTAATGTTTTGGCAAATCACGGTTTGATGTACCAATGAGTTCTCCATTAAAATCAATACAAATAAATAAAAAAACAGAGGAGCACGAAACTTGATCAAAATTCTCCATTTAATCCCTCTGCTGTCTAGAAGAAACCATTATTAAAGTGATTCATGTCATTTTCCTTTCCGACGAAGAAGAACAACAGTGCATTCAATTTTAGCTGCATATTAAAAGCCCTCCAATGAATCAGCATGTTAATTTTGATATGGAATGAGTCACATCCGTTATCTTCTGCAGTTTGCTGGTGTTATTCGCTTAGAGGCTCAAACCAAGTCCAAACAATCCGGACAAACTTTTCAGAAGCATAAGCATCTCATTTACTCACCCTGACAGAGACCGTGATTTAATCCTGGGCCATGCAAAAGCCAAGCCCTGCTTTGAGGTGGCCCCTCAAATTGAGACAAGTGAGGGTCATTTCCTGAAGGAGGGCCGTGGAATGCTGAACAGGTATGTCAGCGACCTCTGACCTCGCATTTTTACCGCCCTGAAAGTTGACCCCGTGTAAACCCCTGCTCTTCGGTAGCCTTTCCCACATGGCTTTGAAGTCCACTCATGGTTTTTCCCATGGTTTCCCTTCCTCCAATCAGGGTTGGAGAGGGGGATTTGCGCTAGTCTGAAGTTTCAACCCAGCACTTGAGTCGTCTTTATCATCATGGGCTAATAAAAGCCCAAGCACTGTCCGTGTCAGATGAGACGGGGCACCGGGCGGCTGTCACTCTCTCCTCTGCTGAGCAGGCAGCCATAGACGTCAGTGCTGTCATTCTTTCATACAGCTTTATATTACATAGACCCCCACTGCGTCTCCATTTCAGAGCGCCTCTTGCTCTTACCTAAGCGCGGCCCATAATCAGCATTGAAGTGCACAGAGAAGGTGACTCATTATAGCGGTCCGCAGCCGTTAAACCATCTCTATTAAATCAGCCTGAGCGAGTCCCGCTGGGGGCTAGCGGTGCATTGTAAGAAGATGATGTACAAGACTTAATGTGGATGTGAAGAAAAAGGCACTATTCTGACATGCATAAAGCACTCTAATTTGCTGCCTGAATGATAGTAATCAAATGGCGTTTGGTTATCCGTCATTCTTTGAAGTTCTATTTATTTATGCTTTTGATTTTATTTCCATGGTTGTCTTTCATAAAGCGAGGCATTTCTGAGTATTTTTTCACTTCTGCTCTCCAGGGGAGTCGTGCATATCTCCATCTAGAAGAGAGTTCAGATCTCTGAGTCATCAAAACGGAGCACCGGCATTGTGACTGAACTGAACAAAAACAGGATTCTGGGTAAAAAAAGAAACACCACACAAGCACAAAAGCCAAGTTATGAATCACACACATTAATCTGCAAATTTATGACTCACTGGCTTTTTTGAGAAGCGTGGACTTGTCACAATGGTAACGGAAGGGAAAACATGAGTGAAGTTTTATGGAATAGAGCTGTTATAAAACTAGACACAAGGTCATTTGAGCAAATGGTTTAATTTTAATAATGGCACTAGTATAGCAGGCCAAAAACGTATTTGGAGCAGTGGTGTTATTTGCATGATAATATTATTTTTATTAATATTAAATTAGTTTTTCATTTGCTATTTTTTATTTTTTTTTATATATATATATATATATATATAGGCTATATATATATATTTCAGTTTTTATTTATTTTATTTTTTTCCAGTTTTATTTCCAATTTAAGTGCCTAAACGTTTTTCAGTTAGTAGCAAAGCAAACATTTCATCAGCTTTATTTCAATAAATGTTTTTAATAGTTTTAGTTAACAATAACCCTTATTTGACGCCTAAATTCACCCTTTTTTAAAATAAAACTATTTTACATTTAATGTATAATTTAAATATGCATACAAATATATCACATAATAAATAAAATGTATAAAATATAACTTTTAAAACATTTTAAAAGTGGTACAATATTGGTCACTTGTTATCAAATGCAGTGATATACATGTGACTAAAGGGTTTAAATTTGGAGTCAATATCCACTTCAATGCAGATATATTTCAATGCAGAAATAAGCTGTTTTCTTTGTACAGGACTTCCATTTCATTAGCTGCTATAGGTAAACAACTAGAAGAATAGCCAAGTGCATTAGATGGTAAAACTGTTGCATGACAAACCAGTGTGTTTATAATTAACAATATTAGCATAAGAAGTACCAGAAAACAAAAAATACTGCGTGTTATACGTTAAAAATACTTCATGTGTTTTGATAAATTGCTGATCTCAATCTGATTGAATATGCACATTCTATTAACACTTGGCTACGTAAACGTGTCTCCGCAGAACGGATATAAATATAACCTTCCCACGCTATTTGCAAAAATATTTTCTGTGATGATGCTAATGCTGGGCAACAAAATTCTCTGTTTTACGCCCTCTTCAGCCCAAATGGCAGTTCATATTTAGATTTTTTTAGTTGCTCCATCCGTGTCTCTCATCCACGTGTCCCAAACTTCTGTATACTGATGCTGTTTTGTTTGGGAGGAGTAAAGTTTACGTATGCGGCCTGAACAAGCAGATGCATTTACACTTGGCCGAGTTGCTTCTTTGTATGTATTTGAAACCCTCTCCTGAGGGAGTCTGAGTGATCAGATTACTATACATCTCAAATGGGTCTTTGAGGGCATTTACACTTGGTCTTTTCTACTTAACTATACAATGAGTAAAGATGAAGCGAGCAGGTGTGAAACCCCCATAATATAGGTTTACATCAGTTTTTTTTTAATTTTAGGCGTATATCCAAAGGGTGGGGAAGACAGGGAGAACAAGTGCCTTTCAAACAATAATCTGCGCGGGAAAGAGAGGACAAGAAACATGGGGGATGGGTCTGTGAGTCTTTTATCTCAAGTTTCCCACATCCTGCCGCCGAGTTTAAAACCGGCCACCCAATTTGAAAGAATGCCTGGTATGCACCTCATTTCCATAGCGACCGGCATTGTTTTCTATTTAAATAAAGCCTGCTGCCCGCCAATAGGAGAAACAAAAAACGTTGCGCGCTAATTTGAGATTAATGAGGTACTGCAGTGCATGCGGTCTTCATATGCACTTTGTAGACCTACTTCACATGACTGGAAAAAAAACAAAAGAGCTGTCCATTGGGATGATGACGCATTTTATGTACAGAAAAGGAAAATGTGGGATGCATTACACTGCAATACTTTTTACATGTAGTTTCTTCCTCTTTGACCGTGTGAGCTGATTGTTTTCCTTCAATACAATGTACAAGGAAAACTTTAAAGTTGCACATTTGTGACCTCATGCATTAGTAATATGCATTAAGAACATCCTCTGTACAACTTTAAAGATGATTTTCTCAGTATTTATATATATATATATATATATATATAGCTATATATATATAAATTTTTTTTTTTGCACTCTCAGGTTCCAGATTTTAAAAAACATTTACTTTTAAATCGTCACTGTACTAAAGTCAATTTCTTTCTATCTATCTACACCTAAAATATATGTATTTTATATTATATAAGTATGTGTATATATACAATATGCATGTGTACGTATTAATATGTATGTATAAAGCGTGCATCTATTTCGTAGTACTCTTCATACTTCTCTGAAATAACTCCGAATCTGCAACGGCGGCTTTTGTTATGTACACAGCCATGTGAATCATTCTCCCTGTCTGCCCCACGTTTGCTAAACGCCCTCAAAAAAAGCCTCGACTATTTGGCGCGTTTTGATTCCCGCCACGTCTACGTTTTCCTTTATTTTCATATTTGATTGACCTTTTTCTGCAGAGGCAGGCGTATTACTCATTGGATGAATCGTGTTTGTGGGCGGGGCCACAGTTGACGTACGGCTAGCCACGCCTCCGTTTTACTACTGGTATATAACGGCTTTTGCCCCTCCCTTACGATTTAGAAAGCCGGGTGTTTGTGTTCGTCGCGCACCTCAGACAATAATATTTATCTTCGAACTATATTAATCGTTTGTTTATTTAATTTCATTTTCCAAACTGGAATAGACCTTGCGCGGTCGTTTAAAGTTCGTCTTGAGAATCAAAACCCATCGAGCCTCGATGAGAAGGGATTTCTACAGGCTTCTAGACCGGATCCCTCAAGCAGACCTTCCCTACATCCATCTCTACACGACGGATTTCGACATCAACATTGGAATAACCCTCAAGAAGAACTCGCATTTCGGATTATAAAATGCTTCTATCAAAATTCAACACATTTGCTCACATTTCCACCGTGGACATGCCGGCGAAAATCCAGCTTCAAGGTTAGAGGACGGTTGTTCTCGCGTGTCTGTGTCTGTGTGTGTGTTGTGGTCTTGGGCTGGTTCACGTCAGCAGACTGAGTGTTGGGAATAGCGCGTGCGTCAGATTCCCAATAACGATACAATTGTACGTTTTTTGTCAATTCTGACAAATCTATCTTATCTTTTATCTTTTAGTTAAGGAGAAAGAGCCATTCGAGAAGGTGTATCAGGTCGGCTCTGTGCTGGGAAGCGGCGGTTTTGGGACGGTGTATGCGGGGTTGAGGATCGCCGATGGCGCGCCGGTAGGTTCCAGAATAACGTTAGAGTATTTAGGTTAAAGTCTGAACGTTTGGAGCGTTCATAACGTTTGTGTTTGTTATTTTTAACATAAAAAAAAATTGTAAATATACAATTTCACTTCACTGCTTGACAATACATTATTTACTATTCTAGGTTGCTATTAAGCATGTTGCAAAAGATCGTGTGACTGAATGGGGAGAACTGGTGAGTATTTAATTATAAGGATTGTATTCATGTGATTTGTTTCTAAAATATCGCACATGAATAATAAATGACAGCGTCACTAAAACGAACATGTCCTCCGTTTACAGCCCAATGGCGCGCGCGTCCCTATGGAGATCGTCCTGTTAAAGAAGGTCGGCACTGGATTCCGTGGCGTGATCAAGATGCTGGACTGGTACGAGAGACCGGACAGCTTCATCATCGTCATGGAAAGACCGGAGACCGTCAAGGACTTGTTTGATTTCATCACGGAGAAGGGCGCGTTACCGGAGGAGCTCGCCAGGAACTTTTTCCGCCAGGTTCTGGAAGCGGTGCGTCACTGCCACAACAACGGCGTCGTTCACCGTGACATCAAGGACGAGAATATTCTCATCGATCTGCGAACCGGCGATCTGAAACTCATCGACTTTGGATCGGGGGCATTGCTCAAAGACACCGTTTACACCGATTTCGACGGTAAGAGCCATTTGCGTGACCTTCAAGCCAGGGTTCCCACGGTCACGGAAAACGTGGCGGGATCGGAGAAAATTAAGATCCGTGCCTATCTAGCCCCGTGGAAATTGGTGTCGTGAAAATAAATGTTTATTTTAAAAATAAATATGTAAACATTAGTGCGACTTTGTGATGGGAAAAGTGCGACTTCGATGCTTGTAAGGTTTGGAAACCCTGTCAAGCTCTAAAAAGGGTGTATATTTATACATTTAGACGATGCTTCTATGTTTAAAAAAAGAGTTTATCAAGCATATCTGGCATTAATAGCTTGATGAATGTGTATTATGACCCCCTTTCATCGTTGAGTAGTCATGTCAAGCTTAGTAAATCGCTCTGCCTGATGATTTGTTTATTTTTGTATTATGTTGCTTTGGGGAAAAGCCATTTCCCTGGCTTGTGTATTTGGCGCCCCCTCCGGTGGGAAATGTAATTGTTACAACTCAAAGTTTGTAAACACAAGTCACATGGCAACCAGTTTCTCCACATGCGCACGCCTGCCATCACGCTCCCAAGCACATGACTCTGCACATTAATGCTGTGCCATAACAATAATGTTCAAACACGACACACCTTTTCCCAGCCGCACCTTTTACTACAATGTTTGGTTTAGTGTTTAGTATCGTCAGGTACTAAAACAAAGACTTGTATGCAGTTTAATTGCATTTTTGGGGTTTTAGTGTTGCAAAATCATTAATTTTAAACGCATTTTTCTGTTTTCTCTTCAGGTACACGTGTTTACAGTCCACCGGAGTGGATCAAATTTCACCGCTACCATGGTAGATCTGCAACCGTGTGGTCTCTGGGCATCCTGCTGTACGACATGGTGTGTGGGGACATCCCGTTCGAGCAGGACGAAGAGATTGCACGCGGACAGGTGCTGTTCAGGCGGAGAATCTCCACAGGTAAGACTCTTAAGATCACATGACGCCACCTTCTAGGAGGTTTATACGTTTATTGCAGGGCTATAATCGCATATCCTGTTGTTTTACAGAGTGCCAGCAGCTTATCAAGTGGTGCCTGGCCCTCCGCCCTGCGGAGCGCCCGTCTTTCGAGGACATCATCAACCACTCTTGGATGCAGAACACGGCGCCCCCTACAGACAACAATGAGATCAGACTGCACAGTATCAGCCACGAGCATCAGCCCGCTGCTTTCCCAGCAGTCACTGTGTGCAAATGACTCTATCTCAATGCATGCGTAAAGACTTTCCATTACAGCAGCAAACCACCCAGGGGACCTGCAGACTGAGCAGTGCAAAAAAAAACGGAAAAAAAAACGACAACACGTGTTATTCTTTTGTTTTGAGCATTGCTGCTAGGCAGGAGTTCTAGGCTAGGCCAAAAAAAGGGAGAGGTCCACCTTTCAGTGAGATCTGTTATCTCTCGTCTCCTGCCCCCCGGTGGCTCAGGGTCCCACAAGTCTGGCTCGTAGTAACCAAATGACTGTTAACACTGCTGTCGGACACGGGTAGAATGAGAAGCCCATCTCAGCCAGTGTAGGGAGGAGCTCGGGGACGCCCGATGCAGCGGTGCTGCGATGAGGGCCGATCTGCCAGCTGTGGTGCGTCAGGGCTGTTCCTTTAGGAAGCAGATCAGACGAGCTTAATAATTTTAGTGCCTTCTGTGCAAGATCAAGGGTTTGTTTTGTTTTTTGTTTTTTTTGGATATACTTGAATTGAGTAATAGCCACTGTAACACTCTACTCCTTAACCAGATGTCTTTTTTTACCTTCTTGCTTCCACTGTACCTGCTCCTGGCAGGTAACTGTCGGTCTTACTCTAATACGTCAGAGAGAGTAACCAAATCGACCTCACAAACCTCTGCAGAATGAAAAGTCTTACCTCACTCTTTCAAACCGCTGTTTCTTTTTCCTCTTAACCCTCAACAACTACCACTCATTGTCACCGATGCACAAAGCAATGCAACTTCGACGTAAAAGACTACATTTTCTGCATATTATTTTTGTTTATATTGTAAATAGCTCGGTCAGATGACTCAATTCCATGACGAGGCTTATGTGTAAATGATATTTATTGGAGTGTCTTAAAAAAAAGAAAAAGAAACGTGATGAAAGTTGAAGTATTTATTTATTTATTTATAAAGAAGCAATTTTCTGCAAAGTTTTTCTCATTCCACCATCGAAGGGCCCACAAATTATTTAAATGTATTTTTACCATATTTAAAGCCTTTTTTGAGAACAGTATGTACATACGTTGTAAATAATCTTCGAAAGCACTTCTGTTTCCGATGCATGGAGTACTGCTGATGGTAAACCATACCAGTCGTGTTTGTCACCTAATTTAAACTGTCTGCTGTGCATATGTTGGAGGAACTTACCTCATGAATGTGTGAGGAACGAGTGATTTTACAAGGTTTCTTTTTCACCTTTAGTAGGCATGATTGCAACTCAGATTTTGTTTTTTTGATTTAGCAAAGTAAATTATGTTTAGAAAGCTATTTTTTTACACAATTGTCAATAAATATTTTTTTTAACATTCATTCTGGTTTCCTGGGTATGATTTGCCTTTTCGATTCACTACAGTCGCTGGTCTTTAAACAGACAATCAGCAGATGTCATTTGTGGTATTAGCTGTAAATCCATTTAACTAACTTTAATAACACTCTTATCGTTTTATATTGATAGTGTGTGTATAATCTGAGAAGATTAGGACCACAGGGGTCCAGATTTCTTAATGCTGGACTCGTGAACCGGATACATGCAATAGCTAACGCCATATACTTTATCTGTGTTTTTGCAGATAGCACCAGGTATGCTTTAAATAGCATCATAAAGATATCCTTCACATGATACAGAGTTATACATAAAGCCTGAATGTGAACGCCCACTTGCTTGATGGCCTTGGCTCCAGCAGTACTTTTCTCATTCATTTTTTCCATAGGCATTTCTATGAAATTCTCTATTTAAATCCTGAGCCATGAACCAAAACAAGCAGCTCTGAGATTTTATACATTATAAAAACTATGCAAAAGGAAAAAAAGGTTATGTTGTTGGTGCACACGTGCACTCTCAGAAATAAAGGTATAAAAGCAGTACCTGTTACGTTCTAATATGTACACTTTAGGGATCAAAATGGACCCTCAAGTACAAACTTATGCCTTTTGAAAAAGGACAGATACCTAAAAGTGTATGTATATATTAATATATATTTATATGTCATATTTTTTGGAACCCGTTTCAAAAAGTGAAACTTTCATATATACTTTTACATGTTAAGTAATAAAAAATGTTCTTTGATTAGAGCTTACAGCTCATGAAAGTCCAAATTAAATGAGTTTCATTAAACTACTATATGAATTCAGGGTATCCCTTGTTCTTTGAAACCACAATAATGGAGAAGACAATCAGTGATGCCCTCCATGAAGAGGGTAGGTCATCACTGAAAGATCTGGCTGTTTACAGAGTGCTGTATCAAAGCATATTAAATGCAGCGTTTACTGGAATGCAGAAACTGGGTGTTCAAGCAACAGGGATGACCCAAGAAATGCCGATTCACATAGGTGAGCTTCACGAGGAGGGGACTGAAGCTGCAATCAGTGCATCCAGAGTCTCCCACTCAGACGTCTTCAGGAAAAAAGCTACCAAGACACTTCTGAAACAGAAACAATATCAGAAGCATCTTACTCTGGGCAAAGGAGAAAAATAACTTGGCTAGTCCAATGTGAAGTTTCTGAAGTGAGAGATGATTTGGGGTACCGTGACGTCTGCTGGTGTTGGTCCACTGTGTTTTATTAAGTCCAAAGTCAATGCAGCCATCTTCCTGAAATTTTGGAGCACTTTACGATTACATCTGCTGACAAGCTTGATTGAGATGCTGATTTCCTTTTCCAGCAGGACTTTAGCACCTGACCACAGTGCCATGACCACTTCAGGGTTTGCTGACCATGATATTACTGTGCTTGACTGGCCGGACAACATGCCTGACCTGAACTAGGTGCATAAATAAACAAACTTTTAAACATAACTTGAACTTTTCTGTTTTGCAAATGCTTTTTTTGATTGATCGTAGGACATTTTGTAATGTTTTGAGATATTGGATTTTTGACTTTCATAAGCTCTAATCATTAAAATTAAAGCAAAACACTTTTGAAGTGTTTTACTTTAAATGTAATGAATCTAAAATATATGAAAGTTTTTGAAATAAGTTACAAGAAAAAAATTTACTTTCTCTCCATAATATTTTTTTTAGATGAACCTGTGTGTACTGTATGTATATATATATTATTTATATATTTATAAATAATTTTATAAATATATAAATTTTATAATCTTTTATTAGTCATTTTATTTATTGACTCCATTAAATTAGTATCAGTCATTTGTAGGCTTTAGTCCATGTTTATAGCTTTAACATCATTTATATGCTTGTGTACTCCTAAAAGCTGATATATGGGTTAAATATTTACAATCTTCTAGGAAAGCAGACCAAAAATATTGATGACTTATCTCAACCGATAGGGCATACACAAATATTTACACCCCAAAAAAATACTCTCTCGGACCACCTGATTCTTTTTAGAAATGGCAAATGGTTTACATAAGCTAAAGCCTATTGGATATTTTTAAAAAAGCCACATGCCCTACCCAAACTTCCTATCTCAATAAGAAAACTTTGCATGCCATAGATAGGTAGGCCTATTTATATGCTACAACAAAAAATTCGTTTCTTTGATTGAAATCATACATGTGGAACCAAACACGTTTGTGCTCCAGGCATATAATAAATTGTAACCTCGCCAAAGAAATATGCCTGAATTGTTGAATCGTTTCTCCTCTTATGCACCGTGCAACCCAGGACAGCATGCCCCCAGCATGGGGCGTCCTGACCTGATCCTTTTGTGGGCCTGTAACGGCTGCCCTCTCTATGAGGACGCACACAGCACAAGCATGGGACGTTCTTGTTAAGCCTTTCATTAATCCTCTCACAAAAACCTATTTAGCGTTTGTACTGCAGCTCTAAACAAGTTAGAAAGCGTGCGTATGACCCGAGGCGCACCTGATCGCTCGGCATCTGCAGGGGTATGTAACTAAACCTGACATGGGCCGATTCATGCGCACATCCAGGCTTGAGCTTTGACATATGACCAGAGCACAGTCAAAGTATCCGGATTAGTGGAAACCAAGTTCAGGGTTCTTCAATATGGAGTAATGTGTACATGCTTAAAATAGAGGTTCTTCAATAGTTTGGTTCATTTGGTTCAACAAACTTCTTTAGCTCTCAAATTTTATTCACATCCATGTTCAGATTCAAAAGTCATGCGCCAATGCCAGGATTCATGTCATACTCAATTCTGACTTTTAGGTCCGTTCCTAAAAAAAGATATTATGGCTTCAGAAGGCATGGGTATCGAGTGCTAGATATCTTTGTAGGCCAACCTAGAAGCAAATTGCATCACCCTGGATTTTTCAATTCGTTTTTTATTTAATAACCTATGAACAACAAAATTTTGATTTAAAAATGTTTTAAATGTTTTGTTTATCATAAACCTCACAATTGATCAGTTTTGAAACCCACATGCAATTGATTTCATGTTTTTTTGCTATCATTACTTTTAGTGTATACTATATAGAATAGAGTTGCTTGAAGATTCATTAAAAGTTTAGTGTTTACAGTATAATGTTAAGATAATTAAACAATTACAAAATGTTTGTGCTGTCGAAAAATTATAATATAATAATATATGTGTGTTGTGTGTATTTATTATGTATATAAATAAACATGTACATGTCCATATTTATATTGATATAATATTATAAATTAATATATTTTTCTGAAATACATGCATGTGTGTGTGTGTACCAACACAGTCTCACAACTAATTTGTATGTATTTTATGAGGTGGCTAATTCGTGCTAATTTGTACAAATTCATACAACCTCACTTGTATGATTTGTTTAAAATCCCGGTGATTAATAAAATCATATTAATTCATATGAGTGAGGTCGTACGAATTTGTAGCCACCTCGTAAAATATGAATTGACATTGTGACATCAGACTTGTGTATATAATATATATATATTTTTTTTATATATACACACACAGACATAATAAATATACATATAAATATAATTACTAATTTGTACAAATTCGTACGACCTCACCTGAACTCATTTTGTACAATTTGTCTAAACCCCCAGTGACAGGTTTAGGGGCAGGGTTAGGTGTAGGTCATTCGTACAAATTCATATGAACTGGCAACTCGTGACATACAGTGGATGCGGAAAGTATTCAGACCCCTTAAATTTTTCACTCTTTGTTATATTGCAGCCATTTGCTAAAATCATTTAAGTTCATTTTTCTTCATCATTAATGTACACACAGCACCCCATATTGACAGAAAAACACAGAATTGTTGACATTTTTGCAGATTTGTTAAAAAAGAAAAACTGAAATATCACATGGTCCTAAGTATTCAGACCCTTTTCTGTGACACTCAGGTGCTGTCCATTTCTTCTGATCCTCCTTGAGATGGTTCTACACCTTCATTTGAGTCCAGCTGTGTTTGATTATACTGATTAGACTTGATTAGGAAAGCCACACACCTGTCTATATAAGACCTTACAGCTCACAATGTCAGAGCAAATGAGAACTGAGCCAAACTGAGCTATCGGGGGAGAAGAGCCTTGGTGAGAGAGGTAATGAAGAACCCAAAGACCACTGTGGCTGAGCTCCAGAGATACAGTCGGGAAGATGCGAGAAAGTTGTAGAAAGTCAACCATCACTGCAGCCCTCCATAAAACATAAATATGGGGAGCTGTGTGTACATTAATGAAGAAAATAATTTATTTAAATGATTTTAGTCAAAAAATTTGTGAAAAAATTTAAGGGCGTCTGAATACTTTCCATACCCACTGTATGTACTATTTAGCAAAAATCGCATGAATGATTACGAGTGAGGTCGTACAAATTAGCCACCTCGTAAAATATGTACGAATTGAGATCAGGCTTGTGTGGTGTGTACTGTGTATATATATATATATATATGTGGTGTGTACTGTATGTATATATATATACACTATATTACCAAAAGTATTCGCTCACCTGCCTTTACTCATTCTATGAACTGAAGTGCCATCCC
>JAUMHR010000055.1:3230809-3241345 GCA_032361145.1 Enteromius fasciolatus
TCAGCGATATGAGTACTTGAAATTAACATGATTTCTTAATGCCTGTTGAACATAACAGGGCCATTTTATGATTATTACAATACAGTTCTTACATACGGTTCCTTTAAATATGTTTTGAACTACTACTTCAAATTACTTTTTTGAAGTGCAGCCAAATGTATATTCAGGTGAATGAATAATACATAAATGCCGTAATAAACAATCATTTATCATACAAACCTGCATGCAGTTAAGTTCTGCACAGGGTGCACAGTCATTTTCTATGCTTTTCAGAGGGTATAAAACTTCCATGCCTCTTTCAGTTTAATGTGCGTTATTGATTTGTTTTGCAATATTGGTTTTGCTGAGCACTTAATGTCAGCAGAATTGTGACTGTCATCAACAGAGGGGTAGAGCGGGACGCTGTGTTGTGGCTGTATGTGTGCGGATGTTCAGAGAATGCTTTACAAGCCTCATTTGAGTTCTGGCGCATGCTTACACAGTCAATAACACACACCTCTGGGCTAAGCTGTACAAGCAAATCCCCTCCCTGGCCCAGCTCCTCCAAGCTTTTACTGCTTCATGCATTGTTTGCTAGGGGGATTAAACGGAATAATTCCATAAGTAAAAAATTACTGAGGTAGATGCATGCTAAACAAGTGCCAAAAACCAAACCAAAACATTTCGTCTCTTCTTTTTATATTCCAACAGTGATTTGCTGCGTTTTTGTTTTTGCTGGTTTGTGTTATAGCACCAAATGTAAACATTTCCATTCCTGGATTTACAGCACGCAGACCTCGCCAAGACCTTCTCTGAATCGCCGTTTTAAGATCATTTCGATTTTCAGCATTGAATTTAATAGCCGTTATTAAAGTTTTGAAGGGCCGCTGATGGGGGCGAATCCAAACGAGCAGAGTTTGTGCACTTATTATTCGCCTGAAGCAACAGACGTGAGCTGCATCGAGCCGGATTCTAAATGCACGTTATCATTTATGTGTTCAAACGCTCTGCTACTGTGTGCACTCATTAAAACAAGAGTTGAGAAACAATGGGAGGGGAAGGCACTTTTAAAAATGCCATTTTCTGAAACATGATGGAGAGTCATGACAACGATCTAACTGACAGTTCCACGCCTCCATGTCTGCTCTACAAATAGCCTGCACTTGTTGTCTGCTCTTTAGGGAGTCATCTGTAGCTAGTAAGTATGTTCTAGCACAATTGCATCCTATCCGTGTATTGGTTTAGTAGCTACATGATTAGAAGTTTCTCTTAGAGTTGTGAATTTCTTTACTAGACTTGAGATCAGAGACTTGTTTTTTTTGCATTTTCAAGTCTGTTTCTTAGTTAGGGGTGTTTGCTAAGACAAGCATCACTATTATTATTGCTCATACCATTATTCACACTGTACTGTTATTGAAGCAATTACTCTTGTGTATTCTGAATTGCAAAGTTTTCTTGGTAGACAACATAACAGGCAAAGTTTTTCCCTAATAATGAGAAATATAATGGGCAGAAAAAAACAGTCTTAGAAGTAGAAACCCTATGCTATAGTCCAATAAATTAATCAAAAATGATAATAATTATATATTTTTTAAAGATTTCAAGATACATTGTCACGAAAGTTCATTCTAAAATACATATAAATATTAAGCAGCAAAACTGTATTCAACATTGAAAGTAAATGAGCGGAGAGTATATAAATGATTTCAGAAGAATCATGGGACACTGAAGACTGAATTTGAGCTTTGCATCACAGAAATAATTTACTCTTTTAAAATGCAGTAAACTAGAAAACAGTTATTTCACAATATTATTAAGTAAAGCAGTAAGCAACTACCCAGAACATCTTAGCAATGCATAAAAAAACATCCGGACACCTCTGAACTACATTAGCATCTAAATGATAATGCACTTTATTTAAGCCTTTTGAAAAGGGCCATTTGTATGAGAAGCACAAAAAAGCTAGTAGCATAAAATCCGTCAGATCATATTCTAAAAGGCATTCACTAAACATCTGACTTCAGCATGTGATAAAGAAGGTTGTCTCATTGAAATTATGAACGCCGAAACACATTAGAAAGAATCATGTCTAAGGATGTAACAATACAATCTGTATATTAAAAAAAAAAAATTAAAAGCTTATTTTTATAAAAATATTTTTCTTTCATGTGACTACAGTATTGAACTGAATTTACATACTGCTGTTTTTAATATCCTTTAGTTTGCATTATTTATAGACTATGTTGTGGTTACAGGGCAAGATACACTTGGAAGACATGGAGAAAGTGGGTGTACAACAGTTCTCTTCTGAACGCTATTAAATTTGCATTTTCTTCTTTCCATGTGCTTTCTCTCAGGGCTATCTTCCAGCCAATAGAGAACGAAGGGATCTGGTTCTCCAGAGGAAGAGAGAGGAGTATTTTGCTTTCATCGAGCAGTATTACCACTCCAGAACCGATGAAAATCACAGAGACACATACAGACAGGTAAACCCAGCATGCTTCTGAGTATGTTCTTGAAAAAGAGGAAGAGTAGGCTAAAATTAACCACTTTTTTTCCTGAACCTGATTCTACACAATATCCAGGAGTATGACAGCACCTTTATCAGTCCACAAGTATGCAAATATACCTATTTGTTCCATTAGAGTTCTTTGAAAAAACTGTATTGGGTGCATTATTATATCTAGTGTTGATGTACTATATCACTGTGTCAGTTATTACAGACAGCGTGTAAAAAGGACGTGCATTGTCTGTTCTAATGGACTGAATGTCACGCATGCCATCATTATGTTGAAAGCAACCCAGAATATTTGTTTAAATCCAGGTTGAGTTAGTTGGGAAACAAGATAATATGCAAACATGTTGTCTGTAAGGACGTGAATCCAGATCATTTGAATTTCAGTGGAAAAGGATCTCATAAGATCGTTGCATCGATTACAGATATTAAAATGTCAAATGTTAGTTGTTAAATATCCGTCCATTTTTTTAATACATGTCTGAAAACTCATCTGATTTGTATTTTGTGAACATGACAGCAAACCTGCTTAATTTGACAGGGCTTTTTTAAGACCGAATGATTTGGGGGAAAAACTCAATTTGGGGTGGGTTAAAATCTGAACCAAGTTACATTTAGTCACAGATACTGTGATATATTATTATAGCCTAAAAAAATCTTTTCTATATGAATATATTTTAAAATGTAATTTATTGTGATGTAAAGTTGAATTTTCAGCAGACATTACTATACTCTACACTCTACTGCTACATTACACGATTCCTCGAGTAATTCAATTACAAAAAAATGTAGGCAAAATCCTCTGCCTCAAAGCCTCTGTTAATTAATTTTAAAATTCATGTCACATTTTTTCGCCATGATTTTTGCTTTACTGTGACAATACACTTACTCTTACGTCAGCCACGAAGCGGAAGGAGACGGCGGTGTTTTTATTTGAGGGCGCGAGCATGAACTAGTGCGCGCTGCGTAATGGAAGGGAGCAAAAACAATGGCGATGAGCAAAGAGACCAAATAAACACAAGAAAACTACAAAAATGTCCTACTCAGAGACCGAAGGAGGACTGTCACCCGAGACCAGGTAAATGGATGGGATAAACCACAACGACGGATGTAGAGGGAATACCGCTGCCGAAAGCGTCAAAGTGGCCGGAATTCATTCATTTTAAATGTAATGAATGGACGGCGAGAGCGTTGAGGAGCTTTGAAATCAGGTTAATTTTATGGTAATGAGCTATGATGCGGTTCGGCGGCAACCAATCAGAATGCAAAAGTCCACCGCTTGGCAGGGCGGCAAGAGCAAATTTTGACGCTCTCGCCGGTGGCGGTTTGAACGCAAGGTTACACTATACCGGAATATATTTATCAGCTTTTACTTTTTCAATACCATGGCTTGGATGAATACTTGATAGTTTAGTATGAATACTGAATGTTGAATAAATTGTTGTCCCTAAATCTAATGTGCTCAATACAACAGGTCTGGTCATTTTAGTTTGATTGCAATGAATAGGGTTTATAAATGCACAGCCATGAACATACTGTATGATACTAATATTTTACCTAATATTAATATTACAATTTCTATAAATATCATCAAAAAATAAATTTTTTTTTTTTTTTTTTTTTTTTTTTTTTTTTTTTTAAATAAACCAATTAGTTGTTCATTGTAAGAGACCTGTCTTATTTTCTTTTGCATATTTAATATTGCTCTTTAATTAAGCAAAAAAAGTTTTATCTTATTAATCGATGACATTTTCAGTAGAATACTCGATTACTAAAATATTCGATAGCTACAGTCCTACTTCAGTGTCACATGATCCGTCAGAAATTATTCTTATGTGCTGATTTGCTGCTCAAGAAATATTTCCGGTTATTAATTTTGAAAACGGTTAAAATTTTGTGGTGCTTTTTTGATTCTTTAAATAGTAGAAAGTGCAAAATAACAATTATTTGAAAAAGAACATAACTTTTGTTCAATTTGAATGCATCGTTGCTAAATAGAAGTATTCTTAATAAAAGTAAATCTTTTAAAAAGTATTTGAGATTGTTATATATCTACTGCTAATTACTTCTGATTTTAGTCCATTAGGAACAATCCCTCTGGAGCAACCTGAGGTTAAGTGTTTTACTCAGAGGAAGAGTGGTTATAATTCACAAATACATTTTTGAAGAGTTTGAACTGACAACATTTAGCCCAGGGGCCTTGTGTATAAGAGAATCATCCTAGAGGATAGAACTACCGATTCTGTACTTCAAGTGAGTCATTGATACATTTGCAGAAATTATCAGTGAATAGCGTTGTAAATTTCAGTCTGCTCCTCACACAAACCTCATTATATAACCTCCGAAGACTTGTAATGCATCTTTTCCTCGAAAAAGGAAGTGAACCAACCTTTTAACCGCTAGGCTACACCAGACGCCAATATGTTGAGAAAGCTCATCCTCTCTGAAGTGAGTCACTCAAGGTTACACCTGCTTCTAGAAAGCTATAGTAGTAGTACACCCAAATTTCCAGCGTGTTATTAATGTGGAAGAAGGGGGCCGGGATCAATATTCTTATGGGCTGTAAAACTCAGGTTAATGGTGCAGGACTGGTAGTCGATTGCTATGCGCTGCCTTCTCTCCTCTCTTGTCCGGTTCCTCAGGGCTTGCTGGCTCCCAGCCCCTCATTTCGTCTACTGCAATACAAATCGGACATAGACCTTTAAAAGGATTTATATGGTCATACAGAACCGTTGGACTGGCCCCTGGCTGTCTGGGCAGAAACACTAAATGACCTTTTAGTGTGGTCACAGACTGAGAGGGCGAGGAATGGCGGTGAATGCGAGCGGACCGCACTTCGGTGGCCTTTGAGTGACCTGCATTACTACAAAGCCATTTCGTCAAACAAAATGATGGAAGCAGAAATAGAGAGGGGGAAGAAAATAACAGAGAACCGGATGAAACAGAAGGGTTGCCACCTGTATGTGCGGCTGGACACTGCGCTGTCCGCTTTCCAAGTGAATTCATGCAGGTTTTGTGTGTAGCTTGTTACGAAACTGGATCGATAGCGTGTGCAGTTTGGGCCCTGATGGGTTTCCTCCATTTACTGGAAGGGAAAAAGGCACATGTAACTCAATTTAGTGCTCTTGGGCCGTATTGATTTAATCTCTTATTTTTTCACCTGTGTTCCTGACACGCTGGTTTGTGTTTGTGTGGGTGTGCATTTGAGCTTACCTGTATACACCTGTGTTTGTGTGTGTGTGTGTGTGTGTCTCCATAGATTCACATTGATATCCCGAGGACGAACCCTTTGATTCCTTTGTTTCAGCAGCCGCTGGTGCAGGAGGTAGGTGATCGTCTGAGGCACCAACACCTGAGTCTCATTGCACACCGCACCTGTGACAGACCCACCAGCGTCATACAGACGTCTGATCTCACACAGCAAGCATTACACACCTAATGTAATCATAAAGATAAGAGAGTGAATCACACACAGTCATCTCCAGGTCACAGTACAACCTGAAATCAAAAGAAAATATAGAAGCTGAATTTTATGAGTAGTATTCATATTTGAAATAAAATTGTAATATTAATATAAAATATTATTTTATTAATATCAGCATCACACACACACACACACACATATATATATATATATATATATATATACACATTTATTAACTTTTTATTTTATAAAGCAACCTAGTGAAGTAGTTTAGTTTACCAGTATTCAGTTCTTTTAGCTAAAATATTTTTTTGATTGCCTTATTTGTCAACAGCGTATTTTAATTAAAATGTAATTTTTGTCCAGATCATTTGTCTTATTGTCTTTTTGTCTCATTTTTGTCTTTTTGTTCTGCTGATAAAAAAGGCAATCAAAAACCTTTCAGCACTGAAAAATCGTGTCTGTAATTTTGCAGAGGATGTTCTGAATAGATGTTGCCAGCATGATTCGGTTTAACTAAGCTTTGTGTCATTGGATGCTTACCAGCAGGGGGTGCTGCGGTGTTTTTAACTTATAGAAGAGTGTGCAACTCAGAAGTGACAGAGCACTTGAAATGCAGCTGCGTTCGGAAATACAAGCATCTGAATAAGTGGACCTGTTGGTCTGTCAAGAGTGAATTAAACGACAACAGTTGGAAAAGGTTTGCACAACAATCACACTTGTTATGAGAAATGTATCATTAAGAGGCATCATCTTGTTTTTCAGGTGTTTGAGCGGATTTTGTTCATCTGGGCTATCCGTCATCCCGCTAGTGGATACGTGCAGGGCATTAATGATTTGGTCACTCCCTTTTTTGTGGTCTTCCTCTCTGAATTTGTAGGTAAGTGTGTAACAACCTTCCTCAAGGATCAGTTGGTCCGTTTGACTGATATTTCACCTTTCTGAATTTGTTCTTTTGTCTGAGCACATCAGTGGTGTTTGCATCTCTAATAGCACACTGACGTGTGTGTGTGTGTGTGCGTGTGTGTGTGTGTGTGTGTGATAAGCCAGCAGAGTCAGGGAGATGCAGACAGGTCGGTATCTGACAGATGATGCTGGAAAATGGTTGTGTAAATGTAAACAAACTGACAATACCCTGTGAAAATGTCAGACACAAAAATACAGAATATCAATTATCTTTGAAAGAAACTCTAAAAGATAGACAGTGAGAGAGTAAGAGATAGAGGAGGAGATGAATGGTGAAAGAGGGAGACAGATGGAAAGAGTGACAGACAGAAACAAAGGGAGATGGGAAGACGACGGGCAGACGGTCAGAGAGAGAGAGAGAGACAGATAGTGTGATGGACAGAAGGGTAGACGGAAGAGACAGATGGGGAGAGAGAAATCGTTTATCAATTTGTCTATCTATCTATCTATATCGGTAACACTTTGGAATTGGTAACACTTGTTAACTATGACTTTTCCCTCAATAAATTCTTCATTTGCTGCTTATTAATAGTTAGTGCAGTAGTTGTTAAGTTTAGGTACTAGGTAAGATTAGGGATGTAGAATAAACTCATGCAGAATAAGGCATTAAAATGTCCTTAATTACTACTAATAAATGGCTAATATTCTACTAATATGCATGCTAATATCAACTAATAGGTGTAAATAAAGTCTGTCTTTTGTTATATTGGTCTCTCTATCTTTCTGTTTCTATAATTGCATCATTCTATTGTTATATCATTCTGTTTGTTCTTTCTATCTATTTTAGCGTTCTCTGTTCATCTTTTTGCTGTTATTTATATTGTTCTATCTATTGTTCTGTCTTTCTATCGTGCTAGCTGCTCTATCAATTGTTCTGTTGCCTTGTTCTGTCCATCTATCGCTTTATCATTCTATCTGTCTGTCTGTCAATAGATAGATAGCTGGACGGTTGGATAGAGGGAGAGATGAAGACAGACAGAAAAAGAGAGGGAGGGAAATAGACTCTCCAGCTCTCGTCCTCATTGCTATTCTCCCTCCACCCGGCAGCCTTCCCCTCCCTTCCTTATTTATTTCCTGTCCTCTCATGTGAAGGTTAATTACTTATGGATAGTTAAGGATTACAGAAGAACAATGGGAGGCTCATTGATCTCTCCTGTGTGCCGCTGCTGCAATGTCACCAGTGCAAACACCGGGACATACCCACAGATTACCTGGATCACCAATCGATTTCTCTTTTTCTCCTGTGTCTGTCTCTCTCTCTCTCTCTCTGGCTGTCTACCTCGCCCAGCGCTCTCTCTGTCTTTTCCTCATCCCTCTGTTTCTCCACAAAGCTCATTTAGCGAAAAGCTGATTTTTCATACCGGCGCTTTCGTGTCATTCTGCAGGGCCTTTCTATCCCTAATTTGTTTGTGGGCCGTGTGAATATATGTGTGTGTGTGTATTTGGGATTCACCGCGTGTGTGAGCGAGCGAGCTTCTCAATGCCGCAGGTTGAATGAGCCGCATTGATCGGCTGGATTTAAGTGTTTACAGAGGCTTGCGAGGGTGCGGAGCACACGGTGGGGGGCTCGACCCGCCGATCGATGCATCTGAACGAACTTCATGATCCCAACACGCTGCCAGCTGGAGATAAAAGAGCGAGGTTAGCGGCCTCCCTCTGACGTGGGTTTCACCCCCGTCGTCGAGGCCGTGGGGGTGAATGCGGGCTGTAACGGCTTCGCCTGCTATCATATGCAGCGTTTTGCCAACTTTCGCTGTGCTGTTTCTCTTGGCCGGCACGCCTCACTGGCTTTCTAGGGCTCCTCTGCGAGCTTTTTAACTTTCTGCTGAGACTGTCCTCAGAGAGAGATGGTGTAGGAGAGTATTGGCGCTTCGCATTTAGCTCAATATCAGCAAGTAGCGTTTTAAAGAGTAGCCGGCAGGAAGGAGAGTCACGGCGCCCTTCGGTTTAAAGTGTTGGTATTGATGCGCCGAAGAATTTGAAGTGGAGAGAGAGAGACGTGGCCGAGAGAGAGGGATATTCTCGAAGGGTAAATCATCACATTTACCCTGACAGACAAAGAGGACAGCGGGGAAATCTCCTCTGTAAAGCATCAATGCCCTGTCTCCGTCTCTCAACTCTCCCTCACACACACACACTTTGTTTTTTATTACTGAAGAGGGTGTGTGATATTCTCTTATTATTTATTGCCTTCTGGTTTTATGGACTGTTATTTGTGCCATCGAGACGCAGTTTTAGTATTAGATGGATGGGCTCTGACAAGTTTGTGGTTTGGTGGTGGTGAAGTTGTTGAACAATAAGCCCCAAGAGGGTGAAATCAACAAATGCACAGCTTTTGTGGCTTGAAATTGTCCATCAAAAATTTTAAATATTCATAAAATGACAGTAATATAGTTTGTTTTATAAACTGTAGTTAGTTGTCAAGCTACATGACTGTTTAAAGAATTTGTTTGTTCAAAAATGAATATGTAGTTTACTCAGTCACATGTCAATCCAAACCTGTTTGACTTTCTCCGTCAGTCACTCTTTTCCATGGAATTGGCGGCTGGAGCTTTTTCATCGAGCAAAAAGCACCATAGAAGTAGTGCATTCCACTTGTGCACTGTATTTCAAATCATTTAATAGCTTTGTGAGGTTGATATTTCAAAGTTATTAACAGAAAATATCCTTTTAGTTGTGAGTCAAGTCACCATTGTTTTCTAAACACTTTTTACAATGCAATTTACATCACAGCAGCTTTACAGTATTAAACCAGCGGTTTACATCTAGGCTGCAGCAGAGTCAGATTGTGCAGAGGAATCTCGTTGAATCCCGTGGTCTTGTCCCAATGGCTGTCGAGTAGGGCTTTAACTAATGACCATTTCAATAGTCGACTAGTCATCTTAACGTCATTATGAACTGCAAAAAAAAAATATATATATAAATGGCTTTGTATCTTTTGTGTACTTAATATATTTTGTTTTTAGCATTTTCCTTCCATTAAAAAGATGAAACACAAAAAAGTGCTTAGTGCTTCCAAGTGCATTTTCTGCATAGTAAATATGAACGAAAAGTTTGCGGTAAGCAAAAGAGTCGCAATCAGCAACGAAATAAACACTTTTCCATATCACTGTACCTTATCGCGCCCTTCTCCAGCCTCCCGACTGGAGTGGGTGTGTGGAGAGGAGGGGCGCAGGAGTGAGCTTATTTGTCGGTGTGTGATGAGGCCCATGTAAACTGAATGAAGCCTCATCACCGCCGCTGTTAAAAGCTGAGCTCGCCTCTCCTCAAGAGACCGGTCTCTTCCCCGTGCATGGACGCTGGTGTCCTCGTGGTTCCAGGAAGGGAGCGGCAGAGAGCGAGCCGCCGGAGACGCGAGCCACTCGAGAACAACGAGGACACCAGTTTTTTTTCCCCCTTCGGACACTTTCTGTTAATTTTGTTAATGAAAGCCTCTACGAGGCCTGACGCCACGCCCACTGTGTCTGTTGTTGGTTTCTTGCGTTACATTGGTGACATCACTAATGTCCCGTCAACTACTAAATAAGTTGTCGATGAATTTTGCCATCGACTATTAGTCGACCAGTTGACTAGTTGTAGCAGTCCTACTGTCGAGGTGTTCATGAGAGATCAGTCATTTAGATGGACTAGTCCTGACATTTCAGGAAGACAA